>RXPK01002593.1:0-98088 GCA_004143645.1 Protaetia brevitarsis | reverse complement strand
CTTTATTTCTAAATAAATATGTAAACTGAAAATAAAATTTTACCCTAATTCAATTTTTAGTTTTAGAAGTAAATTGATTTATTTTCAAAAACTGAATCTATCGCTTAAAATGATTAGACTTTGCTCCTCAACTCAAAAATGCTAAGCAAACTGAAAGATTTAAGAGAATGTCATTGCTTGACATTAAAATCTCTAAGAAACATTAATTTTTTTCTATCTTTACAAATAAAAGAGTAGTAGTACTGAAAAAGTTTTAGTAAAATTAATTTTATTTAATTCACTTGAAATCAGTTAATACATGCAGCCCTAGAAAGGCCGAAGAATTGCGCGGGAAACTTGCTATGGAAATGAGCGATCTTAGCGCATGATGAAATAAAGAAAAATTGACGAATACGTATTTTTAAGTGCTAGTTTAATATAATCACACAAGTGCCTGTTTAACTAAAATATTGAAACAATTCCCCTACGTACATTAAAAACCAAAACAATCCAGTGCCTAAATCCATAACGAGTAAACAAAAAAATCAAAATGGTATTTTAATATCACGTTTTAATGACAATATTATAAAGCATTATCTGATGGATTTTACCAAAATATTTTCGCCACAAGAGCATCATAAATAATGCCTATGTGAGATAACTTTGACTCGCCCTATGGAACACAAGTGCCTGTTTAACTAAAATATTGAAATAATTTCGCTACGTACATTAAAAACCAAAACAATCCAGTGCCTAAATCCATAACGAGTAAACAAAAAAAAATCAAAACATTGGATATTTTAATACCACCTTTCAATGACAATATTATAAAGCATTTATCTGATGGATTTTACCAAAATATTTTCGCAATTATCCCAATTATCGCTTTATGGAATGTTGTGCTTTTAAATGAAGTTTAGTGTTTTTGTAATACTTTGTATGTGCTATCTGTATATTTTGGATTACGTGTCGCATATTTCAATGGATGTTTGTGACGACAAGGTAACGATAATAAATAGCAAAAGCTCTATGACCAACACACTTCGATATTCCTTAAGGAAAGGTTCTCACGTTGTATTTAGTAACGGTTAATGAATGATTTATAAATTGCAGTAAATATAACTACAATAATTATGAAATCAGTTTAAGCATCCAGTATGTCACTTAGGATGAATTTAAAATTAGCGTATCATTGATTTTGCAGATAAAAAAATAATGTTTTAAATAAATGTTTAGAAACATATTATTTTATATTCAAAGCTGCTTTAAGATTAAGTTATAAATTACATATGAAAAAAAGATGTTTTTTTTTTCTAAGATAACGCTCATTAAACATTTCTAAATATATGTGAATATTAACGGAAAATCTTCCAAATTTTTGCTTCCTCCAAGTTTCCAGGCCCAAAAGCTGGCAGGATGATTGTAATAATTATAAGTAAAATATATTTTTTTGCAAGTAACATTAAAGTTGTTATTTTATCTGCTATAGAATAAATCAGAATGATGGAGAATTCCTCACCGATCTTTCACACAGTTCGCGTCTCTCTCTTCATTAATTAAGTTGTCTTGCAACGAATTTACTTTATCTTTGCCACTAATTTTAGAGAGTGTTTGGACTTTTTTCTACTTATTTTAATATATAACAATACATTACCTGATGATGACGTCACGCCGAAACATGTTATAAATATTGCTTTTAAATAAAACTTGAATGGGAAGGACAATTACACTTTAATTCTACACGATTAAATTTATCTTGATTTCATCCGATCAAATTGCATGTTTCCATTGGTTTATCGCACAATTGCCTTTAATTAAATTTGAAAGTTGTGGATTCTTCAAATTAAATATCCTACACAATAAGCCAAGGGTTTGTTGTATATCCAGTGTTGTTCGTTTAGAAATAATCTCAAAGGATTTTCAATTCTCAAAGAAATATTCTAATCATTACCGGTCACACAAAAACACCTGCGTAAGATCTCACTACATGGCTTACATTTTATTAGCTAGAAAGCTATGTCAAAGACCAAAAAAAGGATGGTTCCAATCCAGTAAATTCTGAAAATATAAGTTTGCAAATATACATTTATCAATGGTAAAAATAGGATACAAGCCGCACCACTGGAAACGATAGACTGTGACTGGGTCCTGATGGATGTACGGCACCGAATGTATGTACATTATGAGTGACGCTGATGATACCTGTTGTTTTGCAAATCTTAATTGGATGACTACCACTGTAATAGTTACTATATAATTGCTCGTAGAAGCTGAAATCCTTGATCAATATTGTTTCAACTACTATTCATTTAATCGGCATATCTAATTTGTTCCAGCAGTGATGCCAAAAAAATCTCTCAAATTAACTTTAAAAGTTCCATATAACTGTGATTTTTTCGTGCGGAAATAACCTTTGCCTGACTGTAGTTTGAATTACGTCCAATAACTTCGCTCATGTTGTATTTGATTCATCTATATTGAACTGTTTAGATCAAAATTATTAATCTTATAGCGTTTATTTTCTCGCGTCCTATTATTATAATTTACACTACTGTATCCTTTGGTATACTTTCGCATTGTGTAAATATTATCAAACTCAAGTATCCCAGCGAAGACTAAAACTTACCCCGTTTATAGCTACATCTTTCATATTGTTTTTTGTTTTTGACTTGCTCCGTCATTTAAACTGCAATAATTTCTTAGCACTTATTTCTTTCTTCTGCTATTTGGTAACCAATTCCATGTTCTATTATTCGCCTTTCTTCCGATATCCGTCATATGTGGCCATAACGATAATCCAAGCAATGCAGAATATTTGAATAAACATGTAATTTGAGCTTACGCCATTGATATAAACGATACAATACGCGCACTATAAACATTAAAAAACGGTTCGACAAAACTAACTTGAAAAATCAAAAATGAAATTAAAATCAACTCCTAAAATACAATTTATAACATACCAATAATTGTTAAATCAATTATATTTTACCGTGTTATTTCTCAGATATTTTATTCATTATATTTATAACTATATAAGTGTAAGCCAAGGTTAAATTCGATGCATTATAATCAGTTATTTAATGTTTATGCCAGAGATATTCTTCCGTATATTATGTACAGTGACGAGCATCTAAATCGGCACCGTTATAGAATTTCATTTTCCTAGTGATATGGAAGGGAGACGTCCTAAATTGGAATATATTTGGCATACAAAATTGATCGACTATAAATTTATACGCTAGTAAACAAACGATAGTCCTTTTTACACCTACGGTGCGTAGAGGTTAATTATGTTTCCCGTAAATATGCCATTAAATAGTGTTCACGATTATGATGTAAAGGAGTTTAAGATTCCTGGTATGTTATAAACATAAAATTCTAAGACTTGAAATGCAAAACACATATGCAACAGATCACAATAATTTGAGAATATATAATTGTTATATATATATTATAATAACATGTGATTATGTCTATCAAAAAAAAAATATTAAGCATTGAAAGCACTGATGCCTGTATAAAATCACCTTTGCAAATAAATCGAGCAATAAGAAAGAGATATAAAACTTATTTCAACATTAATAGTATTCGTTTTCTTCGTTTTCTTCAAACTTTCAATATTTGTTTCATATGAATTTGATGGTTTTTAACAAGTTTAAATTTTCTGTAAAACCTGTTGTTGGTAATTACTTATTTATAAGAGTGCTGCTGATTATACGAGTTCTACACACTAAAAAATTAAGGTAATTTTTCTTATAAAATTAAGGTAATTTTTCTTGGTAAAAATATTTTTTTTTTGATAATTTTCCACACTAAATGGAGGTAAATGTACAGAAACTTAAGAAAACTGTCGATATGTTAGAAATATTCCCATAATACCAGTATTTCACATGAATATTAAAGGAAACTTTCTGTTTCTTACAAAAAATCTGTAACATTGTAATATTACCATGAAAAATATTAATACCTCTGAGGAAAAAATTAAAATTTCTTGAAATTTGGAAAATTACAATTGGTTCAAGTCAGAAATGACATGGTCTTCGGCCACACGTGGTTCTGTTTTCTTGTTATTTTAGATCTATTATACTGATTATTAGTAGGTAGTAGTGATTGTAAATTTACCGATTTTTTTTCATTTACCGGTAATTCGGTAAATGAAAATAGTTTAAATAATATAATTTTTTTTATGTGTGACATTAATGGGGATTCCCCAAGAAAATAGGGTTAGAAGTTAGGCTAGAATAATACATATTTTGCACAATTTTAACGCATAATATTAGAATTTTGTAATAAGTATTTGTATTTAATTATTTTAAACAGTTGTTAGAAGTAAAAAAATATATATTTAAGGTTTAAATGTTAATGTTATTTCACAATAATGTTGTCTTTTTTATATTCTCCATTCTAGGGCATTACAGCGGCTCTCAATCCTAAGAAAATTTAAATTAAAATTAAAGAAAAAACATCCCATAAGATTAATAATTGGGTATATTGTTACTTACACTTACCTATTTTCAATGTCCCTTTAGACCTTTAAATATCTATAAACACAATATATTTTGTATATGGATTTTTCATTTACTGAATTTTTATTAAACGTTTTTTGGTCAATTTACCAGTTAACCAGTAAACTGGTATGCAATCCTTAGTAGTTAGTAATAATTCATATTAGAAAACCTGTTGTCCTTTTAAAGTATATTACGCACTCTGTTACAGTTTGAACATGGAATATCCGAAATAACTTGCATGCACGTTGGAATTAATCCAGCATTATCTGTTAAACACTCATCCACACACTAAAAATTTTACGTAATTTTTCTTGGTAAAATCATTTTTTTTGATAGTTTTCCGCATTCTATGGGGGTAAATGTACAAAATGTTTTACGTCAATATTAATGAAAAAAATCTGTTTCTTAGAAAAAAAAATTCAACATTGTTATATTACTAAGAAAAATATTAATATCTCTCAGGAAAAACTTAACATTTCTTACAATTTGGAAAATTATACTTCAAAATAATATCTTTTATCCAAATAAATTACCTCAACAGCAAAAAAATATTTTTTGGATATACCGGGTGGTCCATTTATCGTGGCCCCCTTAAAAATTTGGAAGCAGTCAGTTTTTATGAAAAAACTTTCAAGTAAAAGTTTTACTACAAGAAGTGTCCTATCAGATGGTTATGCAGTCGTACACCAAGGAGAACGTTTGAAGGTCATGCGAAGGTCAATTTTTTTTTTTTTAATGGAACATGGCATTTTTTTTTCCAAATTCTGAAAAAGGATGTAATTGTGAGTAGAAAAGTAGTAAAACTCATGTGGCCTAAAATTAAGATTCAGCGAAATATTCATACCCATAATTCCTTTGTAATTACCTACATCCGATATTTCAAATGACTTATTATTGAAAATTAATCCTTAATTCCCAATCTGTTAGTAATTATTTTGTAATACGTCCTCATATTGCTTTCAAAATACTATGTTTTTCATGTATTATTTCCAATTTGTATTTTTTTTCTTGAATATTTCGCTGAATCTTAATTTTAGGCCACATGAGTTTTACTACTTTTCTACTCACAATTACATCCTTTTTCAGAATTTGGAAAAAAAAATGCCATGTTCCATTAAAAAAAAAAAATTGACCTTCGCATGACCTTCAAACGTTCTCCTTGGTGTACGACTGCATAACCATCTGATAGGACACTTCTTGTAGTAAAACTTTTACTTGAAACTTTTTTTCATAAACTGACTGCTTCCAAATTTTTAGGGGGGCCACGATAAATGGACCACCCGGTATATATTTTCTTAAAGAAACTATTTATTTTCTACAAAGTCGACACAGATACAGATAAAGTAGTGGTAGATTTACGTCAAAATTGTATTACAAAACTGTAAATCATCACGTCATGATGTTCTAAACATGTAATACCAAAGTTTCCTGACCTCTAGCAGCAAATACGTTGAACATATTCCGCAAGTACAGAAATTGCCGTGAAGATGGCGGTTCTCCTATTTCACTACGGTAACTTTCCATACTCGATATGTTTTCTACATGGCAGACATAGCTTTCAAATATTTATCTATTGCTTGCCAGATAAATATTTATTAGGAGCTTTTTGCGGATTTTCTTTTAATCGAGCAAAATATTCAATTGTCTGTCCTGTGGAACTGGAAGATAGTTGGTTTTGTAATTGTCTCTTAGGTGGTCTCTAAACTAATTACCGATCGTGTAATACGCCTCTCCGGGTATTTATTATTAAATAATTCGCAAACTTGAGCTTGTGTTCGGGTTCTCTTGCCATATCCTACCATCATCAAAATTTCTATTCGTTGCTTCTCAGTTACACGTGCCATTCTTTCAAACTTTATTATAAATGCACTTGACAATTACGTACTTGAAGTGTCACTACATGTTGACAAGTGGCAAGTCAATTATCGAAAATACCAGAAATAAAAAAAACAAAATAAATACAAGATGGAATGTTTTGCTTGATACAAAAGAGCCCAGGAATATGGTTCTAATTAATTCAATCATGAATGTCTCGATAACTCTTGAGTTTAGGTATAGGAAATGGTACTGGAAACGTACTTAGAATTCGATTCAGAATTCAAAAAGGATATAAAAATAAGTGCTTCCATTTGGAAAAATGTAGTTGGTGGTCGTAACTTGTTTTTTTTGGGCCACACTGTGTATATAAATTTACCGTAAAAAAACCCCTGCAAAAAACAAAAATCGACGTACCCGAGCGTTTTTCAAAAAAAAACAAACCCTTAAATTTTAAATAAATTTGTTCCAACCCACGTGTCCTCACTGTATAATCCACGCTACTATGCAGGATTCCACCAATTTTCCATTGAATGTAGATGGTAAAATCCAAATTAATCCCTCGTTATAGATATTTTGAAATCTGATTATTTTACTATTAATAAACAACACATTATTCTTTTAACAATAATTACTTTAGTAATTAATATGAGGAATTTATTATCTAATATCTACAATCTATTTTTCTCAGTGTTTGTGCATAACTTAAGAAACGCAATTTCTTTGTCATTTTTTGCAGTGTATTGCGGTTGTTTACCACTGATAATGTTGCAAATATGAAATACAAATAACTTCTAGATGTTTTTTAATCACGTTGTACTAAAGTGAAATTTACTACGACGTACATGTCTACTCAGACATCAAACACCGTAGTAATGATTAAATTAAATCATTAGGGTTACCTATTTACATAAAACCTCCTACTGCTTGTATGAAATTGATAGATTCAGAAATGTGAATAGCTGTAGAATTGCTTGATTAAACATGGTAAGGTTGAGAAGGTGAAATTTACATTTCAAATGCTTTCATAGGCGTTTCATATCCTGATTAGTTTTAGCATGCAGCCGAAAACGTTTTTTTCGGTAGGCATTTTGGAGGGTAGGTGAAAAAACTGCTATTAAAGTCTTTAGAAATAGAAAAATACAAAAAAAAGATACATCTCTGATGCATGTGCATCTCTATTAATTTTCATCAATGCGAGAGATAAGTACAACAATAAAAATAATCATGCATATTCATTTAGGCAACGGTAATTTCATTTCTTTTCAAGCAAAACATTCTACGAAATCAAGACCGTTAAATTTCATTGTATGACTCGGTCTGTAAGTATCGAAGGTGGCCACTCTCTCCAAATCGCAAGAAGCGGCGAAAAAAGAAAAAATGAAAGTTCCATTCGAATCGAACCGTCTTTTGTTACTATTGACGATCATAATTTACTTTGCACTTACAACGAAAACCGGTGCGTAATTCTACAATGTAATTTTTTTTTATGATTGGTCCGGTTGTTTTGTAAATCATTCTTTAAGTGAACGTCCATCAATTCGTAATTACCGTACACAAAATATCAGCTCACAGAGAGCGATAAAATAGTTGAATGTATAAACGGGTTTATCGGGTTCATTTTTCCAAATAAATATTATGTATTGTGTAATTCCTGCACTGTTTATCAGCTATCACGTGTATTGTATTTGAATAATAAATGAACTAAAATCGAAATTCTTTTAAAAAGTTACAAACATGTATATTAAAGAAATTATTGTAGAAACACGAATACGCATTACTAATTGTTGCTCACCACAAAGTAAACAATTATAATATCGGAATTGGTACAATGCAACGTTAAAAGGAGTATAACTAGGAGTAGACTAAACTCTATGAAATATAATTTAAAAGATGCTGCTAGCCGTAACGATTATCAAGGGTTATTGCTTACGCAACTTAGATACATTTTCCGCTCAGTTGTGACTTTTCCCTGTACAATTCTTTCCAATTCCAGTTGTATTCCATTTTCATCCCAGAAGCGTAGTGCTATTCGAAACATAGCAGCACCTTCCTGCTATGAATCCCAATTCAATTCTAAGCTGAAACTGACATATGCTTCCGCTAACTTTTTAAATTAATGAGTCACTCAATTAAAACACGACTTTTTGTATTGTAGTAGAAAATTATGGTACACATATACCACACCAGCCATCCCAACTACAAATAAGTTATATGTATGATATATCGTTATATGTATGAAGCGCACTCTTGTGTTCATAGTTAGAGGTGGCTCCTGCTGTATATGGGTAGTATTAGGCCTCTTTCAGACGAGGCGTTTAGTTGATTCCACTAGTTGAACAGACGGTTGTCAAGGAACATACTGATATGAACCCTTTTAGGCGGTTCCCGATCATTTGCTATATCAGTATGCTCCTTGACAACCGTCCGTTCAACTAATCGCCTCGTCTGAAAGAGCCTTAAAGACAATATTAGCTTACATATTTAATGGATGTCACATTTTCAAGCAAACTTAAAATAAGTAATAGTAAGCAATAAAATTTAGGTAACCGTACCAATTGTTAACCCTGTAAGCCCACATCTTAAAGGTTATTTCTCTAATTTTTTTACTATTTAATGTACTCATTAAGTTTCTGGGTAACATAAAACAATTATCTTTATGCTCATCATTACACATTTTATTCTACATACACTTTATTATATTTATTAATAATTAATATTAAACTTGCAGCTATTAAAAGACCCAGTTCTTGACATGGTTAAAAAGAGACATCGCCATTTGATGACTGATAGGCACTCCAATTGTTGACAAATCAGGCAATTATCACGTACACTATCTTATTACAAGTTATAAATAAAATTTTCTGCAAACAACTTATTTGGGGATTCTTTTTCTTTTGGTGTTTCGTTTACTTCTTTTTTATTATCATTATAGGCGCTATTAAGCTAAAATAATTTACAAGTTTTTTCGGAATAAAGGTTCTCAGGAATATTTTCTCTTTCACCTCTTTCTTTTTCTAAATTTTGAATGAACCTTTCACTTAATCTTCATCTACGAAAATTTGCATGATTCAAGGCTAAAGTAAGAACACCATGTTAGGTAATTTAGTCTTTTTGGCCCATATAAATATAATGATATATATCACAAATGCAAACAAGAGTTGTTTATTACACTCTTAATTTATTATCATCTATAAAAACTACATGTTTCGGCCGAAATTGGTCACCTTCAGGCTCTCTACGAGTTAAAACTAATGACAAGTAATAAAATATTAAGTTGTGAAAAAAATTTATGACGTCTATGAAGTTCACAAAAGACTGCTATTTTACTGAAATTTATTTATAGTGTTGAAAGTGAATGAAATACTTACTATAACGTGAAACGCAAAAAATTAAAATTTTGTTACTAATTAAAAAAAATTGCTTGAAGCATATGAAATTGAGAGGCACAAAAGGAAAGAAAACATAAATCTACTAAATGAACAGACAAATAATGCAGCCTAACTTTTATTTAGTTATATACTTAATTAACGAGTTTTAAATCTTATTCTATTTTTATTTCTTCCTTTTTATATTTTTATATCTATATCAATTTTCAAATTTCATTTATTTAGTTTATCATTCTTACAAAACATTCATTTTCATATACACACTAAAACATTTTTGGTAAAATTCCGGTGCGATTTTGGGGCAATTTTGTTCCCCTAAAACCGTTTTTTTCATGTAACTTGGAATATACATAGTGAAATTTCGAAATGTGGGTAACTTTTCCAAAATTTTTTCATGTAAGCCGGAATACTCACAACTAATATTTCTAAAGTAGTTATAATTTCCATAGAAGTTTTACTTCTTTAAAAATAAAATTAGAAAGAAAAGCTCACTATGTCTGATTCTTTTCTCTAACAAAAACAAAAATACCGTCGAAATGAAAATGCCCTGGTAGAGTGTATTTAATTAGAATTTAATGCATAAATGTCAAACAAAATATGAAAATTTCCAATGCTCACCCAAGACCGCGCACGTCAGTTACTCGTGCCTCCCCACATTGACGGTTAATTCACAAAAAAATCAAGAAGCACCATATACAAACGGGCATGTTATGATAACAGTTCCTGAGAAATATTTATCTAGCAAGTAATAGATAAATATTTGAAAACTATGTCTGCCATGTAGAAAACTTATATCGAGTATGGAAAGATAATGCAGTGAAATAGGAGGGCCGCCATCTTCACGGCGATTTCTGTATTTGTAGAATATGTTTAACGTATTTGCTACTATAGGCCAGAAAACTTTGCTTTTTGTATGTTTAAAACATCATGACGTGATGATTTACAGTTTTGTAATGTCATTTTGATATAAATCTGCTACTACTTTATCTGTAACTGTACTGACTTTGTATAAAATAAATAGTTTCCTTAAGAGTAGAGTAGAGCTCCTTAAGTACTCGATATCACACCCAATTTTTTTTTGCTGTTAAGATAATTCACTTCAAAAGCTACTGCGAATCAAAACTTTAGCCACTGAACGCAATAAGCGGAGACTGAATTGCCATTCCCACTTCCTTATACATTCGACGACACTGTATCTCCAGTGAAAAGTAGCAGCTCTACATGCTGCAATAAACTT
This sequence comes from Protaetia brevitarsis, assembly GCA_004143645.1. Taxonomy (NCBI): domain Eukaryota; kingdom Metazoa; phylum Arthropoda; class Insecta; order Coleoptera; family Scarabaeidae; genus Protaetia; species Protaetia brevitarsis. The sequence continues at coordinate 87,157 of RXPK01002593.1, read as the reverse complement.
AGTATTTCCATTCATATGATATCACTTTCTGCGCGTAGCCCCCAGTATGTCGGCATTATTTCTATAACACCCACGAAAATTCATTAGGCCGTCACTTTGCTTAGATTTAAAAATTTGCTACGTAAGTCCTTACTTTAATGTATTTTGTACAGCGCTGATAGATTTATAACAACATAAATCTCAATACACATTAATGCAAGTTATTGTTTAGTAAAAACGAAAATCAATTGTTTTCTGTTGACTGTACGTTAATCAGCATAAAGAATACTAGAGCACTTTGCTAATTTAACTGTTTTCCTGGCATGAATAACAATGGAGGTAGCAATAATGACAACTTAACTTGAATCAGCCTGCGTAATGATACTTTCTTTTGTATTTTTTTTTTCCTTTTATGTACCTATTTGCTATTTATATTTTATTATTTATATTATTGCGATGACTTCACTCACACTCACACTTCTCTTAGAATTTATATTTTAACAACGTCGATGTTTTTATAACTTACGACAGATAAAGATACTGCACTTATGGTTATTATTGAATATAAGGAAAAAATAAAAAGATTTGCAAAGGCGATTTTCCAAGTTGAATCTATAGCACTATTAAGCTCGAATACTATCAACTATTTTCAAACAAGTAATACTATACTTAATGTAAGACTGAAGCAGTAACTAAACTTAAAAGTTTAAAACATCCTCTCAAAATATACCTTCACGGAATCGTAAAAATAGAAAAAAAAAGTATATAATTAACTCAGAGTGATTGAATAGCGAAGACCATAAAGAAAGCTTTAAATTTAGGAGTGAATAAGACTTTGCGCCAGTTTCTGGTTCCAAACCATATTTAAAAATGGGTTCTATTTCGGTTCTGAGCGCACATGAATTGTATAAGCTTTATTATGTGCTACTGAAAATACGGTTGATTAAGATAATTGTAGAGTTCTAGGTCATCCTCAGGCGTAAACGTCAAATTAGAAATTAAAGCTACGTCATTAAATTTTGAAGTGTTCTTACATTTAAAAAACATTAATAAAATAGAATAGAAAATAGGACAATGCACAAATGAAATTGGAAAATACGTTAAAATTGATATTGGTTTGTACTTTAAATGTGAAAACGGACAGTCCGTAATTTTACATTAAAGCATTGGATAGAACTAATTTCCTTACTTTTTTTCTAATACCATATTTCAATACCACCAATCCAGAACTTACAATAAATTGTAGAGAGAAGTAGTAACATATTTTCAATACTTTTAATTTTTTTTTTACCTTATTTAGATTCTAATTTTAACGATCTTTAAGATTGTATTAATGCTTCCTAGACCTATCTGTTATAGTTTCTTAGTAATTTATAATTTTCTTTTTCAAATATTAATTCCTAGCCATTATATTTTTTTAAGTAAGCTTAGACAAAACTGCTGTTATTATTCAACATAGATAGACGATAATTATCAGCCTAACTTTTCAACTGGCTTTCCCTACATACTAATTAAATGCCCATAACTAAGTAAACTTCAGAAATGTGCTAAGTATATTGAAACGGATAAACTGCTAAATGTTTTAAAAAATGTTGAAAATGATGGCCATCGTTTTCAATGCAGAGGCGTAATCTTTCTTGAAATGAGTCTTTAACGTTACTCAAAACATTTGGTGTTATAGATCGAAACGCCATTCTTATTCGCTCTTTCATAGTGTCTGGTGTGGTTGGTGGTATGTCATAAACAATATCTTTAATATATCCCCATAAAAAAAAATCTGGGCTCGGTAGATCTGGAGATCTTGCTGGCCAATTCTGTGGACCTCCGCGACCTATCCACCTGTTGGAATCTGCCTATCTAATTCCTCCCAAACGCTTATTTAAAAGTGCGCAGGAGCACCGTCAAATTACAACCAAAGTCTTTGTCGAATATTAATAGGTATATTTTCCAAAAGTATTATTAACAATAAGTTATATTTTATAAATTGTAAAAACATGGCACCATTCAAGCGACCATCAGAAAAGTATGGCTCTATCACGTGCTTTCCAACTATTCCGCCCCATACATTAACAGACCATCGATGTTAACGATTTAGGGTTCTAAAGAAAATTGGAATTCTCGTCACTGTAATAATGAAAATTATGCCTATTAACCAATCCGTTGTTATTGAAAGTTGATTCATGCGAAAATAACACATAATCGAGAAAATTTTCGTCATCTCCTAACTTTTCTAGAACCCATAACAAAATTCAAGCCGCCGATCATAATCTACTTCCAAAAGTTCTTGATGCAGTTGTATCTGTGGTAAGGGCAAAATTTGTTCATCTTTATAATTCTTCTGATGCTTCCTCTGCTTATCCTTGTAGTTTAATTTATTTTTCGCTAACTTGTATGCGGATTTTCAGCAAGAGATTCGATAACTAAAATATTATTTCCTTCATCTCCGGTAATCGGTTTTTGTCGTTCTTTTTTCTTATAACACACACTTCCTGTACTTCGAAATACTTGCAGCAAATTTTCTAAAAAACGCTTATCAGGATGGCGTCTGTTAGGATATTTTTGTGCGTAAATCCTTGAAGCTAGCAAACAATTTTCTTCACACTCTCCAATTATTAAAATCATATCAATCCTTTCTGCTTGAGGGTAATTTCTCATTGTAAATAATTAAAATGCTTTTTAAATAACCACGAACACCAATGATACGCAACTGACAAGTGCTGTTATTGTCAAATGGCATTTGTGTATAATGAATAATAGCGATACTTTTGAAGAAGAATTGATAGGAATTAATATTTGAAATAGAAAATTCTAAATTTAAGAAACTATAACAAATAGATATAGGAAGTATTAATACAATCTTAAAGACCGTTAAAATTAGAATCTAAATAAGGTAATAAATACAGGCTGTTCTATTTAAAATAAGAAAGTTACTTGCCTTTAAATATAGCGAATATTAAAAGTATGTTTTTGTTCACCCTGTATAATTTTTGCATTACTTTTATTTTATTATCAAGTGTAATGCTTTAGGTAAAAAATAAATATAGTTTAAAATATCTGGCTTAAATATGCATGACAGGCGTGCCTCTTAAATTTTGGTCTATATTTTAAAGAATAGTTAATTTTTTCGTAAACGAGTTGAGTTAGGTATAAGAAACCTAACATCAACTTGCCTTTATTTAGTCTATACTGTCAAAATATGTCATAATATACAGGGTGTTCCATTTAATTTTCCACAACTTTGCTGTGTAATTTTTCTTTGAGTCAGCCTGTATACTTCAAAATAATTTTGAAATGTGGTCCTTCTGAACCTGCATAATCCTTAACAAAAAAAAATTGAAAATATGTTACCACTTTTTTTATATAAACCGACGCGATTGTAGTGGCCCACCTGTATATTATTTATACACATTCATTCATTCATTAAAGTAAGGGTGGGCACTTGATGTCCGGGCACTTGAGCTAGGTGCTCATTGTACCATCCCTATTAATTCTCTTATTTCCACTCGAGCAGTTTGGTGTTCCCTCAGCCTGTGTTGTATAGATGCTTTATCAGGGGACAGTGTCTAGTTACCAACCCAGTAATGGTTTTAACTTCTTTCTTACTGCGTCTGAGTAGGTTATCAGAGAATTTAACTTCCCCATCCCCTATCAGCGTTTTGGTATGGAGTTGACCTTCAGTCGACCTCCATTTCTTTGTACTTCCTTTATCTAACCAGGTCCAGATCACCCTTCTTGCGGAATCCTTAGAAATCCCACATACGATTTATTATACACCTTGTTTTTCGTAAGGAAATTAAATTTCTTGTTTTGTTTTGAATAGAATTAAGCTTATACCTTCATCAAGGGTCTCATTTTATATTAACTTCATTCAATTAAGTTTATTCAAGTATAGCAAAGGTTTAAAAAAAAGTTATTACTGAAATCCTGAAATGACATATTTTACTTTATTCCCCGGTTCTATCCTTTCATCACGATTTCTAAATAACACAGTTTTCATACAGAAAGCACAAATATACAGAGAGGGATGACGTGAGCAGGTTCTTTGAACTGTCTATAGAGAAGATATTTACAAAAACACATTCTGTTACCAAAATTAAATGGACAGGTTTAATTAAATTATTCATAATTTAACACACCCAGAATTCAGATTACACAAATGTAAATAATATAGCATATTAACGTGTAATCCTCATTGAATTCCCTCAAATCATCACCTCGTAGAATGCAAATGGGCCGTCCGTGTCAATAAAGAGTCACTGAACAGTTAGTTCGCGACAAAATTTGAATTTAAAATCCCGTCCGAAACGAAACAAAGAATTATTTCCGGATTTTTATGTTTGCCGACTCAGAAACTATTTCGAAGTCAATGCCCTTCCCACCTATATTTATATATATACTCTCACATACATACATACACATAGAGACATAGATATGTATATTGTTTCTGTCGAAATGACGCTATCTTTTTTCAAGTGGTCGCCTAAAATTCTGTTGAAGACACACAGGTTTACGCGCGCTCTCTATTGACCAAATTCCTTTTGCATCTCTCTATGTTTGAATCACTATTATGATATAATAGTTTTTTTTTTTATGTTTTTGATTACTTAGGTGTGGTATCTTAATGGAAATGTTCTAATAGGTTGTTTGTATGGAATGTCATTCACATCGTTTTCCCATTTTAAACATTGAATGATAAAAATTTTATTATCGTAATTTTTGCGATATTTATTATTGGTTCTTTGACCTGTCATATTCTGAGAAAATGTTTCTGACTGCTTGTAAAAACAAAAATTAGAAATGTAACACCACACAAGGTGATGTCGAGTCTGCATGTATATCGAAAAATAAATGTGAGTGCTCAATGAATTAGAAAATTTATCTCGTTAATTTTTTATTAACCCACATCCTTATTTAACATATAGTGTGGTGATAAAGAAAGGAACAAAATTCATAATGGCTTTATTCAATGTTTTCAAGAAAGACGCTCGGACAGGTCAATTTCATTTTTTAATTAGCCACCTTATGGCATAAAAAGTCATCTTATGACGTCAACATTGTTTTTTTTTTAGTGAATTTATTTCTATCTATCTATTTCTTCATACTGCTTTTTATAGATGGCACAGCTACTTAAAGGAAAAGGTGTAAAAAAAAGGTTGTTATCGTAGATAATTATTTTTTTTGAGAAATAACAGACTTAACGTAAGAAATAAAAATGTAACTTTAATGAAGCAGAGTCTTAATTAAAACCCTAAAACAAACAAAATTTAATTTAATTCTTAAAAGCAGCGCTTTTAATGTGTGCGAAAGAAACATATAGCAAGTTTTTTAAAAAAGAATTCTCTTTGCCGTTAACAAAAAATGACATGTTTAACAGAACGGGCAAGAATAGAAGTTATTTTAATAACGGTTGGATATGATGATAAGTTAAGAGCACATGAAAAAGCATGTGAATTATTCAACCAAATCATCCTGATAATAAAACCGCCTATTGCAAGATCCCCGGCTTGGTTGCCAAATTTATTGAAATGGGATGCGCTGATTATTTGCCTCGGCAAAGTCGACTCAAGTAAATGAAGAAACCAAATTAGATCTGCTACTTGAAGCTGTAGAAAATCCTTATGTTTCTACAAGGCGTAATAAATAAGGTCTTCTTGTTGTGAAGTTGTTCAAAAAGGAGAAATATCATCCTTACAAAGTTCAATTGATTCCAGATCCAGATCGCCGTTTACAGTTTTACAAAGAATACGCTATGATAAATACCCCAATTTTTTAAATAATATCTTCCGACGAAGCTACTTATTGTCTGAGTGGGAGAGTATATCGTCACAATTGCAGGTTTTGGTCAAGAGAAAATCCTCACTGTACCCAAGATTCTCACAGTCAACGCTAAGAGGAATTAAATCTTTGGTTTGGAATAATCGGACGGCGTTTAATAGGGCCTTACTTTTTTTACGGAAATCTTACAGCAACACGTTATTTGAACCTTTTGCGGTTTGATTTAGTACCAGCTGTGGATGCAATGCTTCCACATGATCACGAAGCAGGATACTTGATTCCAACAAGATTGGACACCTCCTCACGTTCAAATAAACGTCCGTCAATATCTTGACGCTACATTTCCTGGAAGGTGGATAGGACGAAGCAATTGAGTGGCTATCGCTTTCCCCAGATTTGACTCTCCAAGATTTTTTTTCTTTCTGTGGGATCATTTAAAATCAAAAGGTTATTTTAATAGGCCAAATAATTTAGACGATCTGCACTAAATAATTCGCGTTGAAGTGGAACACATTACCCTTGATGTCCTTGAGCGAAGTGACACTAGTATTGGTCAGTGCTAAATGGTTCACGAAGAGCAAATTTGAACATTTTGATTTTCCTCCATTAAAGTTAAATTTTTATTTCATACGTTAATTCTGTTATTTTCTCCAAACAAAAAGCATCAGTAAACTGACGTACCAAATTTTTACATCAACACTTAGGTAGCTGGATCATCTATAAAAAAAACAAACAGCAACAAAATTGGAGTTATTTAAAAATGGTGGCTAATTAAAAATTGTTCCGTCCGGACGTTTTGTTTGAAAACGTTAATTAACGCAATTATGGATTTTGTTCCTTACTTTATCACCACACTCTATAATTTTAAATGTATTTTCACAGAAATCTTTAATTCTGTTAATATTTAGTGTTTCCTGTTCTGGCTCAGATTAAATAAGGATTGGAATGTCCACATAAATTAATTTTCAATTTACTTGCTGCCTCATGGTTGGATACCCATACCAACACTATTTGCTTTTGAGTTCATGCAGTTCCAGGAGCGGCAGTTAACATTTACGGAATTAATTGCTTTAACCACGGAACTTCGCGAATTCTACATCGTAGATAATAATGAGATTTTGTCAGTTTGTAGATCCCGTGGAGTGTTACTCAAGGACACTCAAGGAATTTCAAGTGTATGAGCTGCGACCCAAATTTCATTCATCCAAAATAACTTTTAAACGGCGAGAAATAGAAAAAAAAGCTTCAATAGCGGACTTGCACCGTTTATGCGGCTCTTTCAACTGATCTAGCTACTCGTACACAGGGTGTTACAATAAGAACAGGACAACAGCGAGAACATAATTCATAAATTGGTTGTAATCGCTCTAATTGCCATTAAAGACTGCGTACACAGGTGATTTAGATAATTATACAAGGTGTCCACAAAATTATATTTTTTTCATGCCACCTTATTCTAATGAGAAAATCTCTATACTTTATGTGACTGCATTGTACATTGTGAACAAGTACAAAATTATACCAGGCGCTAATGCCTACATGTGGTAGTTTGTGAGTTATGCGCGTTTGAATGTAGGAATGTATTACACCCTGACAGAAAGTGGGCGAAATAAAATTTGAACTTCCACGTATCATTCGTCAAAATTAAAGTATAGGGTTTTTCAAAAGTAAGTGGTATTTTAAAATCTTGATATTTTTATCAACCCCTTGAGTAATTTAAAAATTAAAAAGTACCTATTTGTACAAACAGAAATGCGATCTATTAAAAATATTACATTTATTGCAAAAGTTGAATGTGGCCGCCATTTTCTTCTTGAACAAGCAGCAACCTCTCTTCAATGCTATGTTTTGTGTGATGGACTCCTTCACACAAAACATAGCATACAGATGGTATTAGGTTTTATTAAAAACACTCTTTTAGGTATCTCCATAACTAAAAATCGGCTGGATTAATATCTGGTGATCTGGAGGACCAAGTTTTAGGAAATTGTCTGCTGATAACAAAGTGTTTCTTAAAAACTGTTTTACTGGACTGAAGATATGCAGAGGTGCGCTATCCTGCATAAATATGATATTTTCAATGTCGTGTTCTTGCAACAACGGTATTGCATAATCACGAAGCATATTCAAATAACGCTGGCCAGTTACCGTAACTGGGCTTGTTCTACCATTCTCAATCTGTTAAAAAAAATACGGGCCTATGATAAAATCGTGAAGTCCTTGTTAAATATTTACTTGTGAGTTATTTATTGACCAAATTCGACAATTGTGGGTCCTACCACCATTAAGTTGAAAGTGTGCTTCATCAGTCCAAAGAACATTGTCAAGTTACTGTGGATTCACTTGAATTTCCGCTATTGTTTGTAAGGCGAAATCATTTCTTTTGATTCTATCAGCTTGTTTTAATACAAATAAAACATGCATCTTATATGGATACATTTTAAATTGCCTTTTAAGAATTCGCCATTCAGTTGTCTTATTTTGTTGACATTAGATGTTCCATATTCATTTTCATGTGCTAAGCCTTGCGTTTCTTGTAAAACTGCCGCAACTACAATATTAGTGATGACAGAAGGTCTTCTTGATTTCTTTCTATCCATAACAGAACCAGTTGCCTCAAATTTTGCCACGAGTTTTTGAAAAGCACTCAAACAACATGGACCAGCTCTTAAATCATTTAATGTACAAAATCGTCTTAAGCCTGCCATAAAACTCCGTCCACATTCATAATAGCATTGAACGAGTGCAATGCGAGTTTGCAGAGACGAAACCATTCCTTTCAACAAATAAATCCTCTACCTACACGAAAAAAAACGGTGTAATGTCACACATGCAACGTTATAACACGCACTTGTTTGTAAACGAGTTTGTTACTATGGCGACCAAAAGATGACAAATAAATCCCATTATCCATGTGGCCGGATACTAGTATTACTTTTATAATATTACAAATATTAACGAAAATATTAATTATTTAAATTACCACTTACTTTTGTAAAACCTATATTAGTATTAGTAGTTGTGCTGTTCATGTCATGAATTTACTGATATTGATTGAGATCGCATCGTTTTATAGATGTGTGGATAACTACCTATATAAAAAAAGCAATCAACTCTAAAATAGTCAATCCACAGTTCATATAAACAATAGCATAGGTAACAAACAAATTATATTTTGAAAATCTATGTTATGTAAGGCACAACCGCCTATACATATTTATTTTTCTGGAACACAATTGCACACCATCAGGTCGTCCGCACAAATAATGTGTGGCTGCGCTTACTTTACGTGTGGGCAGAAAGTATTCTCACTATAATGGTGATTCACCAGGACTGCAACGATGAGGATACGCTCTACGGCTGGGCGTTACCATTAACAACGTAAAATATGATGTATTACAAATAGATTAAAAGAATGCATCTCGATACTTTCAGCAGTTTTTACATGATGAGCACAAAGATACAAAGCAAACGAGTTTATTTTTTTTCTTTATTTTGCCACATGTCACATACAGTTTTGTTAACTAATTGATCTACAGTCTAGTGCAACTCTGTTGTAATATGGGTATTTGAATTTGTATTATTCTGTTGTTTTACCTTCTATTTTGGAAACTACAATAAAAAAACCTTTCCCTTTCAATATTTGTGTTTTAACAATAAATATTTTTAGTAAACATGTCTAATAGCCACCCATTGTAGGTGCCAAATGAGGTTTGACCTCGGAAACTGGCATAAGATTCCCTCAAAAGAAATCATTTTAGATGCAAAGGAAAACATAATAACAAATTTTTACGTACAAATTTTATTTTACAGAAAAATGCAAAATACTTAAATATATATACAAAAAACTGGTACATAAAACCTACGCAAACGCTTTACTACAATAATACGTAAGAACACACCAAATAGGGTATTAATAAAATTATTTAAAAAATAAATTGCAGAGTTTACTAATAGTAAGAATAAATAAATGTCAATATTATTTTTTTTTTTTAGTTATAGTTTAATTAATATCTAAAAAATAATATTAATTAATATTAATATTGGCAGTGTATTTTTCCTTTGATAGTATAAAATAATTATTTCTTAGAAAATAAAACAGGCACTTGCTATCAAAATAACCAGTTTTAGTGCAACTGGTATTTATTTTTAGTGACAATAATTTCACATGTTCCTCAACTATCATATATACAATCAGAAGCCATAAAATTCCAGCATACGTAAATGTATTTGAGCACGGCTATACAATCTTCCCTCATTTAGGATACCTCTGATTCGCTCCAGTAAAACGTTTTTAATATTGCGGTTCTCACGTGGTTTCTCCGCTTACAACGGAAATTAAGGCAATCTGCTCTCCCCTAACTAGTATTTGAGGGATATTCCTCAGGCATGTCTCCGTGTTTTTATCGCGTTTCAGGATTTTAATTTCTGGCAGTTTAATCTTATTCCGCGATTTCTGCCCTTGAGATTCTTCTTTCTCTGCAAGTAAATAGGTAAAAGTAATGAATTAAATCGGGAAATAGGGCAGATATTTTCACTTTCTTGTATACGCCCCCTTAGAATTATACAAGCAATAAATATCAATAAATATGTTCAAGTGTATAAAAATAAAACATAATCTATGGTCAAATAATATAATAATTTTCGACATGAAATATTTTTGCAAACATTTTCTTTTGGCAAGTTTTCAACTCTTTGTAACAGATCTTTTCAATTAATTTCATACGTAAGATAACGAGATGTATAAAAAGAATTCCACTACTTACCAGGCATAGATGGAATTTTCCTTTTTGCAATCCTGGTCCAGACTTCTGTAACTTTCTGTAGAGACAAGTTCCAGTGCTTGTCGAAGGCAGTAACATACCCAGTACAATATCCTCTTATCCCTGCTGCATTCCGTGTCCAAACCTGAGAAAAATAAGACAGTGTTAGTGATAATCTACCTAATACAACATCACATATTTCTCAAAATAAAAAAAAAAGAGAGATTTTCCTCAGATGCCAAAAGCTATCTGGAACGACTACAACAAGAATAGTGGACCAGCTTTATCCAGTCGTCTCCATAATACACACATAAGCATTCCAGACACGTGCAAGATCATAAATAAAATTTACAACTACACCGAGGCCTAAATTTAGGCGAATAATTGTGTCAAAATCCGTTGGCTATATTTACTAGGGTGTCTATTCGAATCACTGCGATATACAAGGGATTTAAACACGATATTTAGGCTGGCATCCATTTTTCTTGTTTGATCTTAAAATAATTTTATTTGCTATTTTAAGAGAACAGAAAAAAATAACCTAGTTTTATTACAAAATATTGCTGAATACAAAACGATAAATTTGGGCTAAAAATGTGAAAAATAATGCTTTATTTGATCAAATTTATTTCGCTAAGGAATTGCAATACATTCTTATAAAAATTTAAAAAGGGCAATTTTCTTAAGTAGAATTGCTGTGAGAGTTGTGGCGCAAAATTAAATATAAACAACTAGGCAATCGGTAAACGATAACTATGTTAATAGTTTTGATTTTGGATTAGAACATTCCACCTCTGAATTAAATGAAGGAGACCATTTTCTAATTTGGCTTTAGAACATGCAAAAAGGTTAAGAATCGAATTCGGAGATTCATTTAACTGCAGCTTGACTAATGCTTGAAATATTTTAAACATTGCAGAGGCTTTTGCATTAATTTGTGATCATTAACCTGGCGCGTCTTATAGAAAAAAAGCAGTACTGTTAATTTAAATTAACAAGTTTTAGTTAGAAAAGTTGTAGATTAGATAAAATGTCTTTCTAGCAAAATGGTACCCAAGGTACAGGCATCGGCTTATTGAAATTTTATTACTTACGCAGTATTGGAGAAAAAATATCTAGATCATGAGTAAGCAAGAAAAAGATATCAAATCCTGGTAATGGAAAAGTGTCGATGTCTTCCTTCTTGCTTACGCATTTCATAGAAACAAAACAGGAAAATGGGTATTATGTTTTAGAAAACGAACTGATAGTTGAATTCAATTGAAGCTTTAAGGATATTCAATAAACGGATCGACAACAATCTTTTTGCATTGCTGTGTCATTTATGTATTTAACAAATCCATGATGTGATAGAATTAATCTGGCCATCGCAAGAATTAACCTCTCGAAAATGCAAAGATGTGTATGGATAACGGGGGCTATGAGAACTTGCCCAACAGCAGCTATCGAAATAGTATTGGATCTTACCCCTCTTCATATTGTAGTAGAGGGCGTGGCAAAAAGAACCACACTCAGGATGGTCAAGGAAAGAACGATTAGGTATAGGCTTAAATCTCCTGACGGTGATCAAACTTGCGACATGCCCCAGGATGATATGTTAAAAAAATTCAGCTTTGTGAAGGAATTCATCACAAAGCTCAGTAACAAGAGCGAGTGGGATCATAATACCATCTTGAACTTGAACAGAAATGCGATCAAATGGTACAATAAGGGCTCCAAAACTGCAGAGGGAACTGGAATAGGAATATATGGGCCTAGAACCACACATTTCGAAAACTTTGGAAAATATCCAAGTATATTTCAGGCGGAAATACACATTATTGAAAGATATGTTCAGTTCAATATTGATAGAAATTATCGAAAGCAGGGATTATCATCATGTCTGATAGTCAAGCAGCCATCAAGGCGCTGAGCTCATATGAAATCAGTTCCAAGATAGTCTGGGAATGCCTAGGGAAATTAAATGAGCTAGGCAAAAGGAATAAAGTAATGTGGGTTCCGCGTCACACAGGAGTGGAAGGAAACGAAATAACAGATAATCTCGCAAAAAAGGGGCTGGAATACCTTTTGTAAGGCCTGAACCCTTTTGCGGGTTAAGTAGCAGTACAATACTGAAGAAACTGAAAATAGAAATGGAGCATAGAAAATCCAGTTACTGGCAAAATCTCTACGGAACGAGGCAAAGTAAAATTCTTCTGGGAACTTATAACCAGAAGAGGTTTACAGAATGCATCAACCTGAGTAAGAACAATGTTCGCATATTAACAGGAATACTTTCAGGCCATTGTAGACTGAAAGGACACTCGAGTAAGCTTGGATTCGAAAAGGAATCTGAATGTAGATTTTGTGGGGAACAGAATGAAACACCCATCCATCTCCTCTCAAACTGCGTAGCACTGTGCAACTCAAGGGCGTCGCACCTGGGAGCATGTGAAATCGAAGAGGGAGACTTACCTAGACTGGGGCCCTCTGATATCCTACACTAGCTGAAAGGAATAAGGTTGGAAGGCCAGCTGTAAAGCAGCAGGAATAGGGGACACAACAGATCTTTTAAGTCACAGTGTAACATCATCCTTCCATTTATATACATACATACATCCATGATGTGATGGTAATCGATTGATAGTATTTTAATCGTCAAATTTTCACGACATTAATAATAAAATAATCGGAAAATTAGCGGTTTCAGTAAGGCGCATGTGTCGACTGCCAAATAAGTCAAATTAATGAATTCTTTTGCTTTTTCATTCGGCACGCGTTTCCCAGAATTTCTTCAGAGATTCCGATTTAATGAAGCTTAATATAGCAAAAAAATTCATAAGGTTCGAACATAGGGATCTAAATTCACATTACCCTCACTTCTGCCAGACTTACAACCACTTAATATAATAATTACGTGAGATTTCACTAGAAACTTTTATTCGATATATGTTCGATACTTGATCACACAACAATTCTTTATTCATCGGATATAATAGGTCTGTTGGTAACAGCTTTATCGTTTCCAGAAGCACGTTGAATAGGTTTAGGAACGACTTGAAAAGCTTCGGGAATACATTGAACAACTTAAAGAGATTCAAACGCAGATAATCATTTAAGAAAAAAAACCCGGTGTAGACAACAATTGTAGACGATATAAAAATTAGGATTAGAAACACGTTTGCCACTGTACGTGAAAAAATGTTGTTGGTCGTAAGTTTTTGGAAGTAGATCACAAATGTGCGTTAGACAAAATGGCGATATATTAAACATTTACCTTTTTGCTTTTATCTTTGTTGTAGTCTACTGGTCAGATTACAAATACGACCGGAATAATAATAAACTTAATTAAAACCAACTCTAAAAGTAAAAGTTATAGGCATAGAAAGCGCTTAAAAAATCAAAACACCTAGTAATATGAATTCAGTGACGTAAACATATAGAGCGTCTTCTATTAAACAAAAAAAAAAATGAGATAATCCCAGTTGAAATTGTCGAACTTTGCATTTTAGTAATGGACACCCGGTATATTAATGTAAACGTCTTTATGGATGGAGGGTGATAAACACTGCGACCTAAGATTGTGCTAATATTCCAGCCCCTATTCTAACTGTTACACAGCTGGCCTTCCAATTCCATTCTTTTTAGAAAGGACAGCATATGAGAAGGCTTCAAGTTACGTAAGTCTCCTTCAGTTACCTTTGCTAATCCAACCTCACTCTGATGGCCTTTCAGTTTACAGTGACCTGGAAATATTCCTGTCCATATGCGAACATTGTTCTTACTTAGGTTAATGCATTTTGTAAACCTCCTCTGGTTATAGGTTCCCAGCTCATTTAATTGTCCTAGGTACTCCCAGATCGCCTTGGATCTGATTTCATGTGACCTCAGTACCTTAATGGTTGCTTGACTATCAGATATAATAATAAACTCCTGCGTTCGATAATTTCTGTCAATATTGAATAGGGCGCATCTTTCAATAGCGTGTATTACCTCTTAGGAGATACTCGAGTGTTTCCAAAGCTTTCAAAGTACTAGCTTCTAGACCTATATATTCCTACTCCAGTTCGCTTTGTCGTTTTGGAATCATCCATGTACCATTTGATGGCATTTCTATTGAATTTTAATGTGGTGTTTCGATTGCACTTGCTTTTGTTGCTAAGCTTTGTGATAGATTCTTTCCTAAGGCTGATTTTTTTTCTTGATATGCCTCCTGGGTTATGTTGCATGCTTGATCATCGTCAATAGATTGAGTTGCCACGCCTTCCACCACAATGTTGGGAGGGGTAAGGCCCAATATTACCTCGATAGTTGCTGTTGAGTAAGTTCTTGTAGCCCCCGTTATGCATACACATGCTAATCTTTGCACTTTCGAGAGGTTAATTCTCGCGGTGGCCAGATTAGTTCTTTTGCTCGAAGCTACTGATGCAAAAGCGAACAGTATTTTTGGGTTGCATCTCCAATTGTTTCCTGCAAAGTTTCTGTACATAATTCTTTTTTTGGCCTCGTTGGTTGCTTCATATATTAATGTACAACTATAAACACATCTGAGAATATAAGTGATCTGTACTAAATTATTTAAAAATTTGCTTCACTTATCCTAAGTGGTAAATAAATTACAAACGCCCTTCTCAAACAATGTAGTGACATAATTTTCAGAATATCAAAGATATCTCGGAGGTTTACGAGTTTAGGGTTGTTATATGTTTTATCTAGTATCAACCAAATTCAGATATTTTACTCTAGTTAAGCTACTAAAAGCGAAAAAGTGGAAATATTGGAATAACTTTCCTTACTTGTTGCCGTTTCATGGAATGAGTTTTAATTTGCCGCCATGCTAGTGATAACGTGATATCTGTCAAATTAAGTTTCCCTATTCCCCATTCTGAGTAGTATAGAACAATTCAATTTAAACAAACAGCAACACAAACCATCATCTCCATGCCATAAGCATGCACAGCATTATGGTCCCGCAACAACTTTTGTTTATTTTTGTACAAGGATATTTCTAGTATATACAGAGATACCACGGTAGGTAGTTGAAGATTTATGAAAAGAGGCCTGCATGACGTTCTCTGAGAAACTCCCACCATGGCTCAAATTGCACTTTTTTTGAGAGATTAAAATTTTGTTTATGGCGGGACTAGAGCCCCATACCAACAAACCGTATCTTAAACGCGACTCAATATAAGCTAGATAAACTATTCTTAATATATTTAAATGTATCATCTATTTTAAATGACGAAGTTTATATATTGATGACAAAATTCTGGAATTCAAATCATTAATGTGAACATACCATTTTAGGTCCGATAAAAAAATGTATGCCTAGAGTTTTAATGGAATTAACTGAACCAATGGTTTCCTTGACAACAGTGGGGGCCAATTGGGGCATAACACAAGTCGTTGGATTAAATGCCACATATTTTGTTTTAGTCGCGTTTAGACACAGCTTGTTGGATCTGAACCAGGTGTCTAACATGTTTAACGCACAGTCGGTTTTTGCTTGTATATTATTAACGTCATCGTTTACCAATACGGTGGTATCATCTGCATATATCACCATTTCATAATCTTTCAATTGGCTTGTCACTAATAAACATCGAAAACAGCATCGGCGACAAGACAGCTCCCTGTGGCACACCTACTATTGCCGGTAACAAGCCGGAAGAGCAAATATATTTTTTATTCGTCTTAGTTACAGAGATGTGTACTAATTGCATCCTTTCAGAGAGGATAAGCCAATTCAACGCGGCACCCCTAATGCTCATCCAATCGAGTTTCTGTGCTAGACGTCATAGGCATGACTCAAATCACAAAAAACGCCTACAGGGAGCTGTCTGTTCTCTATCTATGAGACAATATGTGTTACATACTTATGATCGCAGTAACTGTAGATTTACCCTTTCTAAAACCATGTTGATAGTCAGAGAAGACATTTTTTTTTTTTAATCCTTTAAAACCTTTCTACCGTTAGGTGTAAGGTTAAAGACATTATACTTTTTAAAAATGAAGTAAGTCGTGCCAACATATCATACTCCAAGATTTTGCTGGCAGAAGAAGTCAGAGAAATAGGTCTGTAATTTGACATCTGACCTGCGTCGTCTTTTTTATAGATAGCAACAACAACTGACGTTTTAAACAGGAAGGAAAGGTGCCTGTTTCAAAAGAGCTATTTATCAAATGTGTAACCGGAGCTGCTAATAAGTGTTTAGACTCTTTAAGTATATTCGCCGAAATCTGATCAATACCAAGTGAGCTTTTATCATTGAGTTTATTAAACAAAGAAATAGCTATAGTACGCACAAGAATAAGATGAATCGGTTACTTGACATGCGCAGAGCAGGCAATTCTAGTTTTGCATTAGGGATTACAGCAGTCATATAGTTGTAGTTGTTGTAGTCTGTTGTCTTGTACTAATTAAATTGTTATATTGCATGTAAGGTGGATTATGGGTATAATTTTAAAGTGTGAATAAACCATTATTAGAAATATTATTTCATCGTTGTTAAAGATTTCACAAATTTTCAAAGGAAACAGAATAAATTTGCCAGGTTTCCATGTGAAAAATAAAATAATATTCAAAACGATTTATTAATCGCGATAATACATTATAATGCAGCAGTAATTCTTTCCTTAGTGGTTATTGTACGTGCGAGTACGTAACTCTAACACTTTCTCGAACCTTGGTGCGAGGTCCCTGTACGAGGTCAGTTCGCAAGGTTACCACGCCTAAGTTACCATGGCGGTCATCGCGTTAGCCCCTAACAAGGATCCGCAATCGATCATGCTCACCTCTCAAAATCTGCCTAACCTCTACACGTTAGCGAAATGTCATCGGTATGAAAATGAAAGATTAAAAAAAAAAATCTAATTCCAATGTCGGTACGGCTGTCTGAATGATCCTTTTCCTTGTGTGTATACACTTAAGGTTATTCGTGAACGTGTGCGAAATGGCCTCGAATCCTTTTACGAATTTTCGATTTCGATTAACAAATAATAATAATAAATTAAGAAAAGCGGTGCGCGAATCTATTCCTACGGGGTTTTTTAATAATCACCAATTATAATTCGCAATTTACTTGCTAATATCAACCAGGATACCTCAACTATGACATGGAAAACCTGTTGAAACATATTGTTAAATTTCAGATCATAAAACACTTAAGTTACATTTAAATGTTAAACTGTCTCGTAACTTTTAGAGGACACTACATATTATGTACGGTGTCGTCTAATCTGTATATTTAACGGGCTATCCTCGTAGTATCCATAAAACCTGTTATTTTTCCATCACTAATTTAATTAGAATTTTAAAGAGCAAAAGAGGAATGAGGAAGTTATATATTTATAAGATATTACAGTATCTACTAATTTAACAGAATTTTAAATATTATTTTCGTAATAGGTACGTATGATTTTCTTGTAAACCATTTGTAACGTTATATCATGGTAATAAATGGCGCTTCTGACATTCAAAATATCCAGAAAAAAGATTAACACAATCAGCATATAGGAATCGAAATAATGCGGTAATTCTGGTATTCATTAACCTTTCATATTCTTTTTTTATTCTGTGACACAGAAACTAATTAAAAAATGATATTTTGTTTCGGATGCTTAGTGTCCTTCTGCATATATTTATAAATGAATAATGTTTATTCTATAACTGGTGTATACATAAATGTTCTTTTTTTTTTCTAACGATGTAGCTAAATAAAGACCCACATCAAGGATAATTGTTCCAATATCATGAGTATTTTTATTCTGTCGTCAAAGCAGAAAGAAAAATGGAGAAGTGGTTTTCATTTTATTTTAGATTTGTATAAACTATAACATATGAAGTTGCTCTCCCATTTGTTGAGCACCAAAAGTCTCCAAAATAATTTTTTGAACGGAAGAATAGTATTTCTAGACACTTTTTACTGATAATGGTTGGAGTTTTTATTTAGTACCAAGTCCAAAATCAATAGGGAAAACACCAAAACAAACAAAACTTCACAACAACAAAATACTACTCTTAAATTCACAGTACCATTAGAAAATCGCTTTTGGAAGAGAACCAACTTTTATTTAGTTAATCTTCATAAACTACCGCTATCAAGCAATCCGCTATTGCATCGCAAGCTTTAATTTGTTTATTTGTTTTTCACTGCACCCAGAGATTTATAACAAAATCCATCACATAGCACATGGGATGGAGCCTCACTAGAACAGCTGCAGCGAAAGTATTGCCTGCTTAATAATTTGGGATTGCATGTATGTATGTATTTATTTATGTAGATAGAAGGGTGATGTTACACTGTGACCTAAAAGATTTGTTGTGTCCCCTATTCTTGCTGCTTTACAGCTGGTCTTCCAATCCTATTGCTTTCAGAAAGTGTAGGATGTCAGAGGGCCGCAGTCTAGGTAAGTCCCCCTCTCCGATTTCACATGCTCCCAGGTGCAACGCCCTCGAGTTGCATAGTGCTACGCAATTTAAGAGGAGGTGGATGGGTGTTTCATCCTGTACCCCACAAAATCTGCATTCAGATTCCTTTTCCAATCCAAGCTTACTCAGGTGCCCTTTCAGTCTACAATGGCCTGAAAGTATTCCTGTTAATATACCAACGTTGCTCTTACTCAGGTTGATGCATTCTGTAAACCTCTTCTGGTTATAAGTTCCCAGAAGAATTTTACTTTGCCTTATTCCCTGGAGATTTTCCCAGTAACTGGATTTTCTCTGCTCCATTTCTATTTTTAGTTTCTTCAGTATTGTACTGCTACTTAGCCCGCAAAAGGGTTCAGGCCCTACAAAAGACATTTGAGGCCCTTTTTTGCGAGATTATCTGTTATTTCGTTTCCTTCCACTCCTGTGAGACCCGGAACCCACAGGAGGGTTACTTTATTTCTTTTGCCTAGCTCATTTAACTTCCCTAGGCATTCCCAGACCATTTTGGAACTGATTTCATATGAGCTCAGCGCCTTGATGGCTGCTTGACTATCAGACATGGTGATAATCTCCTGCTTTCGATAATTTCTATCCATATTGAACTGTAGAAGGGATTGCATGTAAGTTATTTCAGCTGTATTTGAGAATTGTAGAACCTCACGTAAGAATAAAAATAACAACAAACTTTAACACAATTTTTGTAGACGTCTAGGAGCATTAAAAATGTTATATTCATGATCTCTTCTTCAAAATAAAAACAAAATGCCTGTACCAGTAACGAATATAAATTGCGTTAATAAAGTGATATCTCCAAAGTTGATGCAGTTTAACAGTGTTTGAAATTTTTCAAAGTTAGCTGCAATAAAATTCAATCAACCTTTAGATGCTAAAGAAGATAGCAGTTCATTTCTGATTACGGGGTAAGCAAAAGCTGTGCACAACTTCATCGATGAATCAACCATAGATAACTTGATAACTTTTGCTTCTAAATGTTTTAGAACTAGTGTTAGTTGTAGACTGTATATATACATGGCCGTCAACAAATTCGTATTTATTCTAAAAATATCATTCTTTTCCGCTAAAACCACTAGCGATGAACTAATTAATTTTGGAATTGTGGAGATAATTTGCTGTTAATCAGAAACAAAAAAAAAATATGTAGAATTTCGTAGGTATAATAGACATTGCTAAATTTGCTATAATAAAAACTACAGATTTTCTGTGGTAACTATCAATATCGAGAGTTGTAAATACTTCTTCCAATGAGGTATTTTCTTTTTAATTTTTGTAGCTATAATGAGAAAAATATTAAAAAGTGAATACAATATGGTAAATTAACGGTGTCCAAGAGATGTTATTTGTAATGTCGAAGGTGCTCCGAGCAACTAATTGAATAATTAAAGAATACAGCTTCTCCGAAAAAATATCGAGTGAAAAGATTCAAGGCTATGCTATTGCTCACACATGCTCGATTAAAATCAAAGGTCTCCTTAACTTTTTATAAAATGAGCAAACTAACCACCGGCCCTCTATCGTATCATAACGATTACTCGAAGAAGCTACGATATATATTTTTAGCTACGCTATGATTTATAAATTAGATATGGGTGGTGATATTGTATTTAGAGACAAATAAGAAAAACCTGGAACTTTAAGTTTCAATCAAGAGAATGACATTGACAAAGCCAGATCGATCAAATCGAAAGCTCTCCGAGACAACCCATTTTGGCTGTTTTCATTTATTTTTTGTTTTGCGTTTTAGCGGCATTTGTTAAACAATGTATACGTTAATGTCCATTAAAAGCAATAGTGAAAATGTGAACCGGCATCTTTACAACGGCTTCTGGAATACAATATATTTAACGTGTTTTGTTATCATAAACTGAAGCTCTACCGTAATAAGAAATAATGTAATTAAACAAATATGTTTAATTTAAATACACTGCATTATATTTGTGTTATAAAGACAATTAGCTGCATTGATATTTAAAACTGATTATTACTGATATTAGGTATATTTTTTCTATAATTTAGATTGCATTATATACTTTATTTATGAAAAACTAAATAATTACAATTCATCTTAAACCCTGTGCTCAACCTAAAGGTAAAGCAAGAGGCTACCTAGTCTAGTTACTATATAGATTCCATAAGAATTGAAATCAGCTATCAGTTGTTATTACGACTTTAATTATCCTCCAGCATTCACCAGGAGTAAGGAAACGCCATGGACAAACTTTGCACTATATAAGTAGTTTCTTTGTGTCTTGGAAAACTATTATTATGACAGCTTTAGGCTCTATACCTTCATCATGAAAATGTATAAAAATATACATAGGTAATAGCAAATAGTATACCAGTATACATATGGTCAAAGAAATGTCCCACTGGCGTACTATAGATGACACCACCAGCATTTTCTATTGTTGTGCATTTGTAGTGGTAATATATTTCCATAAGAGAATACTTGTGGTGCCATCTATAGTACGCCAGTGGAACATTTCTTTGACCATATGTATACTGGTTTAATATTTAGTAATATGGAGTAATACAGAAACAGCACACATATAGAGGTGGAAATAGACATAAAAGTTGCTAAAAATCATTGCATTGTAGTTGGGCTGTATTAAGTCTCATTGCGTATAAGAAGCGTGCATTGGCGTGAATAGTTGAGGTAAGATAAATATCGATATACGTGATTTATGGCGACTACCAACTTTAAAATACGAATTTGCCATTGATTAAAATACATGTAAAATGGGTTTTACAATAAGTATTTTAAGGAGTAAGTGATTGAGATTGTTCCACTTTGGCCCAAATTATAGCTTAGGATTAAATCATTATTGTATAGTTCATTTAATGCCTATTCTGTTTACGATATTAGTTATTTTATCAAAATTAGTTCTTATCAGAACTTCTAGTAAATATTCACTTCTTTAAACAAGAGCTTTTATTACATTATATGCACAAGCCTTAAAAATCATATGTAATCGATAACCTTGCAGCATATCATAGTTACAAAGTTCTGCAGCTACCCCCTATCATTGCATATTTAACCCAATTGAAAGCATTTGGGGAAATGACAAAGACATATTATAATTAACACATTGGTCGAGATGAGTCTGGTACTGAGAAATTGATGAAGATGTCAGAGGAAGCCGTAAGCGCCATCACAAAAACAGCATGGGAAAATACAATTCGTCACAAATAGAAAGAAATTTTGAAGTGATGGGATAGGGAGGTCGGATTTGATAAAGAAAATATCAGTCTAATAATTATACACCTGCGAGAAGTGATTCAAGGCACATAGATAACAGTGAATAAACAATAGAAGTTTTGAGTGCCTTTACATATAATGATAAATATTACGCTGGGAAAACATATTTGGTATTATAGGAAATTTAAATTTTGTCTAAAAGATAGATAGGTAGATATGCAATATGGAGTCATGTTTATAAATGAAATAATTGAATAAAAGGCACAGTATTTATATTACTATACTGAGCGCAACAGTTCTAAGTTTCTAACTGTACTCACAAGTTGGTGTGTGCTCGTACTAGAAATCTTGAACTTTGTAATAGAAACCCTTCCACCTAAACCATTGCATTTTATTGAAACAGAATCACAAAAAATCACAGTGTTATGTTATACTTACATACAGGCTGTCCCCAGATGGACTAAACAAGAGGAAAAGATTATGTGGAACTTAACACAAAATGTTTTTAAGTTTCATGCTTTTTTTCCCAGCAGAGAGGAAAGTTATACTTTTAGGGAGGAAAAGTAAGTGACATTGACATGATAGCTATAAAAAATAGTATTCAAACCACGTGAAGAAAGTGCTATTGCAAGCCATGGGCAATTATTAATATTTACCCGCGGCCTGCAATAGAACAGTTTCCTCCCTTGGTTTGAAATATACTGTTGTTTAAATCAGATCATCCTGATTATCTCTTATGATAATCTAATAAATAAATCAAGTTGCGTCTTATTTATCAATCTGAAAACTGAAGACTTACTTAATAGTAATACTAACTTTAGAATACTCTTATAACTTTGAAAAAATCTAAATAGAAGTTTCGTAATGTTCACGTGTGCGAACATGCTTTACAAAATTTGTATTATTTGTAATTTTCTTAGTTGCTAAAAAGATATTTAGGTTTTTGTTTCAGAATTGGTGATTTTGAGACAAGCAAAATCTTTTATGAAGAATGACATTTTTGCGTTAACTGCCAAAAAAATCGCTTTTGTTCAGCCCATCCAGGGACACAGTGTATATAAAGTTCTAAAATTACCACTGTTTGCTAAGTTTTTATATTAAAAACTATTTACGTTCGGTAATATAGCTTACTGTAAATAACATAACCTAACACTTATTCCTTTAAGGGCTAATGACACATTTGATAACACCGCAGTATTTGACGCCATTTCCGATCAGTCACGTGCATCGATATTTATCTTACCTTGATTATATACCCGAATCTTTGAAAAACGATCTACAGGTTTTCCGAAGGTTAGCGTTATTTAAAATTTTGCTCATTTCTGCAAAACCGACACCCTGTTCATGTGCACAGATCCATCCTATCAAAAAATTCCATGACATATAATTAATCACGGCAAATTTGACACACATTTCAGCAGCGTGCAATTTTGCATTTAATTTAAATTATAAGAAAAAAAAATATATCAAATGTGCCCAAACACTTACCACACTATGAATCATCAGTGAATTATATACGATACAACTGCATACTATTTTGCAATTCAAGGTTCCTTTCATTCGTACCGCTAGTTGCCAATCGAAAACCTGATAACCAATAACTCTCTGAAACATCTACACCTATCTATGTAACCTCAAGATGCGATGTCTACATATAACAGTATGGAAAAGACAATAATAGGCTAGCAATAAAACATTTTTAGTCGTAGTTTCCATTAAGTTCTTTAGCAAACAAATACAACTGAACAGCCTCTTTGTTAGTTTATTAACTCGGATCTCTCATATGCGCCTTCCATCTAATATTATTCCCAGATATTCCGTGTAGATGTTTGAACTTATGTCTATATGGGGATCTAAATTAAAAATTAGCATTTTTTAGAAATAGGATTCTCACGAGAGTACCCTTCCAACTTCTAAGCTCTTCTGTTACATCAAGATACAGGTGTCGTCCGCGTAGGTTGTTTTGAAAACACGTAATTTCCTACGGCATTGATGTAAAGGGTGACCATAATCGGTCCTAAAATAGAACCGTGCGGTATCCCACAGCCAATATATAAGGATTCCTAATAATAAGTGCTTCAAGTATGTTTTTATTGATCTTTGAACACTATTTCAACATGCATTAAAATAGTAAAGATATTATATAAATTAAACGCCTAAAAGGAATGAAATCGATTACAACACAATTTCAATTTTATGCAGTATAGGTAGATGAAAAAAAATGTAAAGCTATTGCACTATTGTACCATTACCAACAGTCTCAAATTCCGAATAACTAATAATAGTAACATAATTGATTCCAGTATCTCGTAACCAAGTATGCACTGTTTACAATAAAAATATATATTTCATATCTCAATTTAATTATAAACGAATCAGTAACTAATAAATGGACTTTGGCGTTGACGACGCAGTTATCGGAACTACCGTGCTGGCAAACGTAACAGTTCGTAAAACTTTCGAACAAGAATGTAAACAGCGAACGGATGAGTGAAATGAACAACCAACGGTCGACTTCAGTACCGTGTTAATGTGGTACGGACTTGCGGACAAAACGACGATGGTATGGAAACGTTAGCTCTTTGATTTGCACGAGCGACGTTCACTTTCCATACAGTGAAAGTATGAATTTTATTATCATTCTAGTAGACGTAGATTATACAAAGAACGCGTATATAAGAACTATTTATAAATGCGTCGGGTACCGTCTGTTACTCGAGAAAGAGGATTCGTTCGGGAATTACTCAATTATTGCTTTAATTTCCCTTTCGATGGTTTATAATTTGCGTAAATTACTCGCTAGTGTCTACATAAAAAGAAAACTTGACCTAATAATTAAAGAGTTGAAATAACCGTTTTGTTTTTACTATAATACATCTATGTAATGCTGTTAAAACAGTATTTGGTTTAAAATATTGAAAACTGAATTGCAGATAATAATAATTTATTTATTATTCCAAATCAACGAATGCAGTACATTTCATTTAACAAAAGATATTGAATTACAATAACCATAACAAAGTTATAAAATGAAACATCCATAAATACACATGCTAACTTTGAGGCGACAAAGACAAAGAAAATCAATAAAAGGAAGAAACAATGGAACTACGGTCTATGGTGGCATTTTATGTGTAAAAATCATAAAACGCTTAAAACTAGTAATATAAAGGGTTTCATAAGACAAATAACGAACCTAATTAATAAATAAGAATTGATGACAAGCAAAATTAACACCCACACTTAGAAGAATTCAAAAAATCATAAGAACAATTTAGAATTTAATAGCAAAAAGCAGGTGGTTAATGGATAAAAACTGTATCGCTTTAATTTTTGAGATTTCAATCCAAAACATCAGAATGCAATTAAATTACTTTCTGAAGTACTATATTACAGCGCAAAGTATCTATTTAGCGCAATTAACCATTGTGCCAGGAAAATAGAAAGACGGACCTAGCCAGGTTCTTCTCTGACAGTCAGTTCACACTTAATGCGATTAGTTCCGGAAGTGTGGACTCTGTAAGCGCCCTAAATAAGGTGGGTACCCAAAGGGAATTAACATTGGCCTGGGTCCCTAGCCATTCGGGCGTGAAGGGGAATGAGGTTCGTCAAAGCCATTCATTGAAGCTGACGCTCCTTTTGGTACTACCAAATCGCAAATTAAAAAAAATCAACAATTAATGAATGCAAGATCTGTCCAAAGAATGGTGGCAAAAATCATCGGGACAGAGACAGGCGAAAGAGTTTATAAAAGAACAGAGGTGAATTTACTAAGGGTCTATTGAATAAAGATAGGAAGACTGCCAAAATTATAGTAGATTTGCTGTAGATTAAATAGGCATATGTACAACATAGACCTGGTAGATGACGCTACATGCAGATTCTGCCAAAAGAGGGAAGCAACACCAGTTCATGTGCTGTGCCAATGTGAAGACTGGCGAGGACAAGGCTACACGAAGAAGCCGCTCTCAAAGATGATAGGCCTAATCAAGAAGGCACAATTAGAGAGCGTCTTCTAGACAAAAAGAGATTACAATAGATATGAAAAGGTCGCGGTGAAACAGCTCCGTAGGCCACTCCGATCCTAATCTAATCTAATATAGCCTTTTAACATCTTTTGCAAATATGAAGATAAAATAAAAAAAACAAAAGTAACTATAACATTTGTTGGTTTATTCAAAATGCACAGGATTTACGTGTTTCTTGACGCATTCTTTTTTATTACACTATCTTTTCTGTTTAATTTGGATAGCCGCGCTATAAATTTTAGGACAACTCAAATCAATCAATTGTGTGTATAGCACATTGTACAGATGAAACAGATCTAATAGAGGTTTGAGTACTATCTACAAGAATATAGCTACTGTAGGTCACACGCATACAAAAAATTATGTTGGTGGTTACGCAAATAACGGTCATCACGCAGTAGAACGTGCTGGCTCAATAGAAATTATAACCGACAAAGTTTGCCGTCGATCCGACCTATGGCAATAACGAAGATAAGATCAGGATCTTGACTATATAAATATTAATGGAAAAGTGTATAACATAGAATAATAGGATTATTAAAATGTATCTATATATCATCCAGTATTAAAATATATTTAATGCTACCTCGTAAAGTTTGTTGTTATTTATTACATCCTATATTACTTAACTATAAGGTATCTTTGAGCACGCACAGAAGAAAATTCATTTAATAAGTGGCAACTAGTAAATAAATAAAAAATTGTTATTTTAATGATTATGATTAATTACTACCTGTCACCGATAAACAAATACGCGGCATAAGTGATTTTTACAATTTTCACCGCTTTAATAGTTCATATTTTTAGAAAACCACTATTTTTAATCGCGATAACCTTCAAATAATAAAAAAAAAAACTTAACTAACGGGTCAACATTAACATACATAATCGGTTACATCTCATAAAATTCTGTATGATCATTTAGAACGTTCGTAACAATTCCACAGTTTTATTCAAATGATTATCGAATCTGGTTATTGGTGCGATAATCATCCGTTTTGTTGACGTTAAACGGAAAAGATACTTCCTCATTTTTGCTTTCGTATTGATTATCGTAAACTGCTACTGTTTTTTTTTTCTTTTAAGTTTATTTATGAAGTGAGAGATAAGCTTTATAAACAATTTACCCGATAATGTTTTCAACTTTCGATTTCTTCATGTTTCTTTTTTTCCTGAAAATATAAATCTTGCATCGTAATTAAAATACATATATACACAGGTGCAAAGTTTTTGATTTCGTGTTTCGCGTGAAATTATTTCAAGGTCGCGGATCGTTTTCATTTAAAACGATTTATTTGGATGACTTAATATATAAACAAGAATTATATTCTCTGTATCTATATCAATACGTATTTAACTTAATAATCATAGCAATAGCATTCATTCCACTAGTTTAATGACTAGGAAATCTTTCTATGTATGTAGTCTCTCTAAAAACATATGCATAAACGTACATACAAGGTAATCAACTCACAACATCAATTTGTACCTAACCATATTTATATATACATTTTGTTGTCATTTTCCCTTCTGCACGCACAGTTTGTAGTAGGTATACGGTATACACAACAACTGTATATATTTTCTTTTCTTTCTATCCGCTACTCTATTGTTAGCATTGATATTAAAGGCAGTCAACACCGATTTCCAAGGTCGTCTACCTCTCCTACACATTACGTAAAACACATACATATGTACATCGACTACCGAGGAAGAGATGCAAATTCAACCGATTAACCTTTATAATCACGAATATCGAATATTTTTTCCGTGATTTCTCGCCGATCAAATTAGTAGCACGTTTTTGTCCACTTTGTTGACAGTTAATGGTATATTTAGACGAAATCCAAATGTCAGCTGGGAACTGTTTCATTTCGGGTAAATAACTTACTGGCTACTGATTTTAAAAAAGGTTTTGGAAACGATGTATCTATCAATGAAACCGGAGTTAGTGTTTCCATCATCTGTTGGATTGTTTAGATTCCACGTTTGAGCAGTGTTTCCACTGCCATCGCCAGAGTAGCCCAGATAAGATAACTGTGGTTTGCCAATTCCACATGTATATAATACAAATACAATACCCAGGCCCGTGCCAAGCCGGTGGTGCAAGCAGCAAAGACACGGTACGATACTGTATCAAACACACGATAAATTTATTATAAACGGCGCTATAAACACGTGCGAGACCCAGGTGAAATCGACTATACACATCCAATTAATACACGCCACAAGGGACACTTCTAATAAACAATAATTTTTAGTGTGTACAAACATACGAAGCTAGATGTTGGTATAAAAAAATGTATAGATGTATGTATCCGTCGTAAAAAAAACGCATGTATGCAAGTAAACATAAAGATTCAAATAATAATATAAGTATGTATATCTTAACGGTTTTGACCATGTTTACTTTACAGTTTCTATGTATTTGTGCTGCAAATCGAAACCGGTTTTTCGAGCTAGACAGGTTATTGCGTATTAAATATGAAAAATGCATAGAAATTCTAAAACAGCTTCTTTTTTTCAGGGTTTATTAAAACCGGTTTTGAAAAGATCAAATTTTAAGAATCGGTTTTGAAAACCGATTTTCCTGAAACTCGATATTAACTGGTTATACTTGAAATAAGTTTTTTGAAAAATCGGTTAACCGATTTTTGATATCTAGCGATTTCCGCAGCACTAATATGTATGTATATTTCCTAACTTACCATTGGTTTGTTTAGTTATGTTCGTGTATTTAATTGTTATATTAAGCAATTCTTTATTAATTTAATTGCATAGTATGTTTTGCTTTTAATGAATTGAATAAATAATATCTACTTGCTGTTTATATACAACATACAATATTTGAAATTTCTAAAGTACATATGCAAATCTAAAACTACATGGGCCAGCAGCAACCCTCTAGTTTACTTATGATAAGTTTTTATACATACATACATTTACTCTGAACTCTACTATTTTTTCGCAATTAGTTATCTCTGTTTCCATTATGAATATGTTTGATAGGGTATCCCTCTTATATGTAAAAAGAAAAAATCTTAGCGTGTAATAACTACTACTCTGCTGGCTTCGAACTTATTAAAATCTTACAAGATAAAAAGATGAACTTATCAACAGCAGTAATTCAAAAATTTAGATCTAATGAACATTTTGATGATATAATTAAAACTGTCTCCGAAATTGCTAACAGAGCTTGAAATAGAACCATGATTTCTGGCGAATTTACGAAAAAGAAAAAAAACGCAAACTATTTGAATACGAACATGAAGATGAACCAAATATTTTAAATTTAATTCAAAATTACCTTTTTCGCTATTTTAGACACAGCTTTAAACGCAGGTAAGAAAGATTTGAATTATTTACAAACTCTTCTGATTTACAGAGGCTTCTAAAACAAAACTTACTAAACAATGCTCTTAGACTTGTGACTTAGAAACACGATATCAGATTACAACTAACAAGGAATCTTTAAAAATTTCTCAAACCAGCGAAACTAGGAAACAGCCAAACAAAAGTAATAATGGTGGGAAGACATTTTTTTTCTTACCGGAACTAACCTTCTCAATACACCTCAATTTAGACATAAAAATAGTCATAACTTTTTAAACACTCGGATAGATAATATAGATGTGGAGGCTTGTTTAAAGAGGCTGAAATTAAAAACGCAAAAAACGTATGGCTTCCATTTAAAAAAATATAAGTTTAGCTCTGGCACTACGTTATAAACAGCCTGTATATGCCGTACCTAAATTTAAAATATAAAGCTTAAGAATACTCCTATACCTTTTCTTAATATTTTTGTTTTGATAACTTTTATGTCTGATTTACCCATGTATTATTCCACGCACTAATGCGCCAATCCTGTATATGGATGACTAATCGAATGTATTAATAGAATTCCATTGTTTTTTTTGTTTCGTTTAACACTTCTTCTTTTGTTTATATAAGTTGTATATAAAGGTGGCAAAAGAAATTCCGCACCAGGGCGGCGACATATGTAGGAACGGGCCTGACAATACTTATGTATTAGTTCGATTTGTTTTTTTAAACCAGATACCCTCAGCCCCTTTATGAATATTGAATCCGTCCCCAGCCATGTTGATATTTTTGCATATAAGATAGAAGTCCCAATTACTCACACTTTAAGAGACAGAATGGTGATATTTTATATTGAAATATAGGTTTGTAATTCATATTTAATAGTGCTACCATTTTAAGCTTTAACCGCGCGGAACTTTTTACATACCATGACCTTCTGTCCTAAAACAGGTTCCTATATAGTCACAAGTTAAATTGAGTAAACATAACCTAATTTATCGTTAACAAAATATATGCAAGACGCTTCTTCAACTTTATCTCAGTATATCCTCAATTTACTTTTGGAAAATCTTCATCTCATTCTAAAGGTAAAAGTAATAAAAAATGAATAGTAATAAAAAACCAAATTCGAATCATCATATTCGTAAGAATTATTATAAAACTTTACCGCGCGATGTAATTTTAACACGAGACATTCAAGGTTCTACCATGTTACCTTGGAGCCAAATCTTAAATTTATATTGCAAGGTGCGGTACCCGCATAATACATTAGCGTTTACTAGCAGAGTAAGTGTATAACGAGGTCTATCAGCTAGTAATGCGTTTTGGATATCATTTAATATTATAAATACTTTTTAACGTTTAATCTATTAGTAATATTTAATTGAAACATAACTGAAGTAGAAACCAGTGTTATGTGGCCATTTCATGTGTGTGAGATTACTAGCTCTTAAAATATTCACTGGCAAAAACATGTGTGAGTCAACGTAAAATCAGATTGGTGTGTAAACAATAGTAAATTGAGTTAATACAACAGATAAAGTGTTAGTTCTACACTACTAAACTTTTAAAGGTTGCCTCAACTCTTAGGTTACTTTAGATTAACATCTTAAGTGTTAAATAAACCCAATTTTGTGTTGGTTTAACACATCTTTTTTTCTCAGTATGAATATCATTAAATGCGGCTAACAGTTCGGTGTCATATTATACGCTTTAAATACTCATGATTTCTAGTTCTGAAACAGATTTGTCTGCGAGGTAGTCTATCTATAAGATTAGTTGCCGAACTACATATTAAAATCGTGTGTAATCTGTGGTTTACACTCTTTTTGGTGTAGTTTCAAGGGATCATCGGTTTCATTACATAGGCCCAAAAACCGGTTCTAGGATTGTCCAAAAACACAGCAGAGAGTAAAGAAAAAAACACAGAGAATATTGGGATAAAACAACCAGACAAATTCATGGAAAGACTTCATCTTCGTACCATAACTGATCTCCTTACAAGTTACTGAGCACTGAAAGCACACCAACAGAAAATCAACATCGGAGGTAGCAACTGCAGACTGTTTAATGAGATAGCAGGGAGTGCTGACCACATTTTGTATGAATACGAGACTCTGGAGCAAAAAGCAATTTTTGGTAAGCCAAAAATGAACCCAGAGGATTACTTCGATCAACCAGCTGGAGAGCTGTACAACAGAGTAGTGTGGGGTACTGCGATACTGTAATGGATGATATAATTTATAGGTAATAAAAATGGGAGGTCAAGTATAAAAGCCAAGAGGCTGGCCGTATTTCCGGAGATTTCAGCTAGACAGATCTCACAAAAAAATAGTTTACGTAAAAAGTTATTCTTCTGTCAAAAAGAAGAAACGATATCAATTAATAGAAGTTATGCCTAGAATTTAGTGTTGTCGTTTTAACAGAAAAAGATATATACAACATCTTTAAAGATACACTGTATTTAAGTGATTAATTCTTACAAGCGTAATGAAATTAAGTTGTAGTATTTACTCTCCTGAATATTTTGTGTACTTGGTTTGGTTTGTATACCAGGTGTCCCAACCCATAGGTCCCTGTCCATTACTTCTTTACTTATAGACATTTTTTTTTAATAAAATTCGAAATTCGTTATTTACTGTAAATTTGCAATCGTTTAACATATGTTATAATTTATTGTTATTTATGGTAAATTTATAATTTTGAATTGAACACCCTGTATATATTGGCATACTCGGATTCCACGTAATTTCCTGAATATGACCTTTTTTTCTTTGGTTACCAGAAATTTCGGTTTTCATTTTTCATTTTCTGGGTGAAATACATTTCAGTGAACAGCATATTAATTTATACAAGAATGATAAAACAGAAGAATTACTTGATAATTAATATCACGAAATAAAAAGAAAATTTAACTAACAAAACATAAAGATGAGCAGAAGAAACCATATTGCAGAAATGTTGATCATTCTTTTTTTTTTATTTAATTTAGTAGTTATTTTTGATAACGAAGGAAACTAAAACTAACAAGTTATTTCTATATTTTCAGCATCAGAAAATCATGTACAATCCGAATATGCCAAAATATATCATTCAGAGAATCTACACATTTAATTACGGTTTAATTTTTGCTGTCTCATCCAAGGAGTTTTAATGAGACATACAATTTTACCATTTTTTTGTTCTAGAATGAATTCTCAATTTTTAATTACCCGAATGACGGTATTCTAGTTTCACAACCAAGTGCAGTATGAAACTTACAAGAATATATCCGATAGAAACAGATTGATAATATAATTATAATATCCTAACTCATATTATAATTTTAATAAAAACATCTATATATAAATAAAAAAGTTATGGGCTAAGGATACCCAGTGTTGTCATATACAGAGTGAGCAACCGGATGTGATCACCACGTGACCATGAACATCACAGAAAAAGTGTATTTTTTGTTTTACTGTTTGCTGTCCGGCTTATTGTTGACGTTCTGACATCTGATATTTAACCTGTTTGAAAGCGGTAGTTTTTACGTTTCTTGCGATTTTCCTGTGAATGCTTGTAAATATAGCATTTATTGCACAGTAACTGCGTTTTTAAAGACCACTGAAAGGAACGCTCAATATTTGCTCGTGAAAATGGCATTTACGGATAAACAGACAGATTCATTGTAATGACGCATTTTCGAAATGATACATAGACAAAAAGACCGTCTTTTGTCTGTGTATCATTACACATCATTATCATACACCAGACAAAAGACGGTCTTTTGGCCATATTATTTACACTAAAATATCCAATGAAGACATTAAATATGAACGATTTGTTCGATAATGAATGTTGAGGAATCTGTCAAAGTGACAGGAATGTGCATCTTTAGTTTCACATTTCGTGGTTTTTGGAAAGTAGAATGGAATTATAATCTCAAAGTAAACCCTCAAGTTATATGGTGTTAACATAAACGAATAGGATTTGAGTGATAGAAAAGGAAAGATAAATTTGATATGTATCAATTCATGTGTTATACTTCTGGCCAAAACGACAAACCATTGGAATTGAGGCTAAAGGAAGAGCACCTTTACGGTGATTTAGTCTTTTTGGCATATATGTTCACAATTTGAATGTACTGAAGTGATGCCAATAAATTGATATGATTATATCTCAACAGACTGGTACAGTAATTTATGAAGACTGGTAGTGTTGCAAAGCCTAAACCAGTTGGCACACCAAGAGTGTTAGTTGAGGAAGCAGTAAATTGTAAACTAAGGCAAAATTATATTCCTTATAGTTTAATAAACATTTAATGAGGAGCAATTAAATATAACTTCTCTCTGATGACGCTTGTTTCACCTTTCGGGTTATATAAATTAGTAGCAAAATTATCATACTGGGCTATAGAAAACCACACGGTCACAAAGAAACGACATTACATCCCATTAAAACTAATGTGTGAATTGCAAAGTCACCCAGACGAATTATGACACCAATATTTTTTGACGATACGGTTAATGCTGCTGTTATAGACACAATCTTTTAGAACCGTTCATTAATGAATTCCACTATGATAAACTCCAGAATGGGTATTTCTAACAAGATGGTGCTACCCCACATACAGCTGACCATAGAATAATATACCTTGAAGAATATTTTGACAATCGATTAATAAGTAGAGGACGTTGGTCAGCACATTCTCCGATCTATCACCATTTGATTTTTCGTGTTTGACTATTTAAAGCACGTAGTGTTCCGAAATCCTCCCCGTACTCTTGATAAGCTGAGAAATGCCATCACTGCAGTGGTAAATGATATCAACGAAGAAGTTTTAAACAACATGTTTCACAATGTGCAACGAGGAATCAATTTATCTTTACAACATGATGAGAATCATTTCGAGCATTTATTTTAGATGAAATGTTTAATATGTTTTGGTATATTTACCAAAGTATTTTTGTTTTAAAAGTGATCTAAAGAGCAATTTATTTTCGAAAGTAAAAAAAAAATACGACACAGTCCCTTGTTTTCAAGTTAAATTATAAAAATATTATCTGACAAATCAGAACTGTCGCATATCTGTTACTACCAATTAACAATGCTACCACCTTAAAATTTGAGGTCACGTAGTGGTCACATCCAATGCTCACTCAAAAGAGGTGTGAAGGAGATGGAAGACTACATCTCCTTCAACACCTCTTTTTCCTCTTTCTTTTCCGCTCTTTAATGCACTAGTACTTGATTTCTTAAGAACTTTAACTATTGCCGATTCTCTTTTTCTAATAGTGTGATGGATTTATTCTTTTATTTGTTCCACCGGTTTGAAATATTTTTTCACCTTTAATATAAACATTTACTCCTCCGCTACACAATACTAAATGTCTTTTTTCTCTTATCCTCACATACAATATCATTTCTTGAACTAAGATGTTACTTTGGAGCAATCTCTTGAACATTTATTTACAGTTTTCATTTTAAAGTTACCGAAGTTTTAGGTTACCTGAAAATTGCGATTTTAATTGATTATCTGTGTACATCATTAATATAAAACAATAATCAGAATACAATTAATAAAACCGTATTAATAGACTTCTGGCATAAAATACCACATCCGCATATTACGAATATCCACGTCAGTGGGTCAAACATCAACGTGAGTTATGTATTCAGTTTTAAATATCAATGAAAAATTAGCAAAACCGCTTATCCAAATCGGGCGACCAATAATAACCCATTAAAAAAAACATGTGAATATCTTACGTATACCAAAATATAGCCTCCAACATAACTGTTATTGTGAACATTCGTTTCGTGTATGATAATTAGGAGGTCGCCCACTGGTTTTGTCGTTTTTTCTCCATTGTATAGCACGTAGCTAGATCAAATTACGTGACGTTTTTTCAGTTAAGTTTATTTAATTTGGTTTTTTGTTCGCCATTGCCAATTAAGTCATGAACAGAAAGATTCCCGTGGATTGCGACAAGGCCAACGAAGATGCGTGAATTATATAGGATGTTTGGAATTTACTAGCTTAGATTATATAACGCGTGCAATAAATAATTTCCATTGTTTCCTAATACAGTTTTATTATGTGGCGTTGCTGAAAACATTTATTTTTCGTAATGGTTAAATTTGCGATAAATGTGACGATCACGACTTCATTTGGTATTCACACCTTTATCATTTATGTTTCCTTATTACTCCTTGTTGTTGTATTTTCGAAGCGAACGTATATAATTTATGTGAAAATAAGTTATTAGATATTCATGCGAATTTAAAGTCCTCTGAAGATCCCGGAATTTTAAATTAAAGATCGTTGATACATTCTGGTACCACATCCATATCTATAAGAATGTATCATATTTTAATTCTACATAAACTCAGAATGGTCTTTGCAGAATTTAGCCTAATTGTCTAAAGTGCGAGACTCCTATACTAACTTTTCTTTAACCTTTTCGAAAACCTCCGCATCCCATATATTCCACATTGCACGCTCCCACACTTATATCATAGCTGGTCTCATTGCTTTCTACGCTCTTGGGTTGAATTTTCCACATATATTCGTATTTCTCAGTAGCCTCTACAGTAAGCCATCGCATTTACTTTCTTTTCTTATTCCGAGCCTTAAAAGAGCAAAGGAAATCACACATTCATTATTTAGATACTATATACGTAAATAAATATTTTTGCAATCATCTTGAACCATTTTACATTATTTTGCCCGTATTTCATATATAACCCGCTCCAAAAGGAAGGATCTGCTCTATCTGATTTGAATAGGTCCTTCCCTGAGTGGACTTGGCATGTCTCTGGGTTCTCTTTTGGTTTGCCAAATAAAGTTTGTCACCTGCGCTCCAATGGTTCAGTCATATAATATATGCTTGACTGTTTCAGGTTTTCCCCCAAAGAGTTTGGTCCCCGATGGGCCCGCATTGGATGCCTATGAAGTTTTTATATAATCCGTTGTGACTATAAGCTTTTACCCTGTATTTTTATCGGAGGTATTCGCCTATATTCATGTTGTTTCGCCTCAACCCAGTTTTTACGTATTTTGATTTATTTGCTCTCACAAAACAGTTCCACCTCTTCGAATACCTCATCGAATAACTTCATCACCAACTAAAACGAGAGATTTTGGCTGAATAAGTTTTTAGTGCAGCTTGGCTGTCAATAATAGTGCGAATTCATCTATTACGCATCCTTTTCTCATTCATAGGCACATTTGACAATCGCGCACAGCTTTGTCTGAAAAGGCATACATTCCAAGTACATAGTTAGAGCCTCATTTTGAGAATATATTCCTGCCCGCACTTGATATGTAGACTCGTCAGTACCCAGGTTAGACTGTTCTCGTTGTCCGCCATGTTTATAGCCCTTTCCTCTTATCTGGTATTGAAACAATTACTCTTAATCAGTGTCGCTCCTACACGCCATCTGTCTGCATCTCCAGGACACCTCTCACATGCTCATTTGTTCTAACTTTTATGATCGTTAAGTTTTGCAGCCTGTATGTGCTCACTCTTATATCGGTGAGTGCATTATTGTATACATACTGCACTACAGGCATTACGAGCCCTTGGCTTTTATTTTCATCATGATTTGTTTCCACTTTTTCCGGACTTTTGCTGTTTCTTTCAACTTATTTAAGCCTAGCGCAGTTATGTCCGCTTTCACTTCCACAAGCCACACTTCTTCTTTGATATTCCCCTTCTCTTTCTCGTGCCTTCATCTTCATATAACACATTTCTTTAGTAATTGTTTATTTGGGCATTCGGATCATACGCCCTAATTACCTCGTTCTTGGTGCTCGCATTTTTTTTGCGTCATTTTAGCTTTTTGTACAGGTTACTCTATTACTTTTCTATTTGTAAGTCTTCTCCACTGTTCTTCTTATACTTCCTAGCATTTTCCTCAAACATTTCCTTTCCCAAATTTCCAATTAGGCTTTTTACTCTCAGTAATTTTGAGAGTACCCCAACCGTCTTATTTCCCTTCAAGATTTTCTTATCTATTTCCTACTCTTCCTCTTCGTTATTTAATGTTTTCTTTATCCCTAGTTAAAAGCAGAGACAATACTACTATTGGGGAAATATCTAAAGAATGAAGCAAGCAAAAATCTTCCTGGACCTGGATGATGATGATATGTTTTTGTCCAACATGCAAGGCAACAAAAGAAAGTACAGCTTTACACATTTAATTCTATGATCAGTACAACCGATCTGGTTTTAGATACACTCTTCATGTGCTTCTGATAGTGTCAACATTGCCACGGCTTTCTTGGTAATTTTCATAATCCAAATGATTTCAGGTGAGATTGTATCTGACGTGACTCACGATATTTTTATTTCCTCTACCATTATATAATTTCCATCTCATTAATTGTTAGTGGCCTAAACTTTCTAACTTTCTTCGGCGCAGTAAAACCATGATGTTGGTCTTATCACCGTAGATACTCAGTTCATCCAAATCCTTCCAGTGGTTGCCATATTCAAAAGCCCCTGCGTAGCCCAAACATCGCTATTTGCACGTTTACGGGAGAAATAATATACGATTATTTTGCAAATTCAAACATAAAAAGCGATGCTGAACGATGCCGTAAAGTGACTCTTAAAAAATCTGTTCTATAACATGATGTTTGGTTCGCAATTAAAACAAGCTTTAAACAAAAGTGAAAGCTTTAATTGAACTCACAGTAAGTCACGAAAGCTTTCATCACCCTACCAAATGTTAAAGAAACTATAAATTGTATAATGATGTAGTATTTTATTTCTTTTTGAAACAACTAGAAAGCACTAGTACCATGAAAGTATTTATTATTTAAATTAGGAAACAATACAATAAATGCTATAAAACTGAAGTAATTTAAAGTTATCCAATATTTCATTAAACCTCCGTCAGGTTTCTTACGGCCGTCAACCTCTAAGGATAGAGTAAACAAACTTTCCGCAGAAATTTGCCGGATTTTTTTTGCTATTCTTCTGTAATTCTGCTTTCGAGTCTTTATTGGTTATTAGTGATGGCTAATCTTCTTTTAACATAATCAATGTTTTGATGGTAAATCCAGTTAGGGGGGCAACACAACAACTGCATAGGTAACATGTTAATAACAATTCTTAACAATATGAGCAGAATTTCCGGATCGTGGTCTTGAGGATCCATTGCTCTCCCAATGATATCCATATTTTCTCTGCATTATCCAATATAATGAATTTGCTCCATTCAACAATAACTTTTTAAAAAATCCAGGTTTCTATTTTCAATTTTTCAACGAATTTTAACCTTCCGCTTGCGTTTACATCGCTCATTAAAAATTTGTCGTGGACGCTCCCATTATAATCGGATTTTTTAAAATTTCTGGTATTCTGAATGTGCCTTCTTTCCAGTGTGTAACTCTATCCTGTGCAGGCTATTTCAGAGCAACTTATTCGTGATTATCTTCACTGCACGTATCACATTTCTCCTCCGCGGCTTATTTAAAATCCTTTGGATGTAGTTTCATAGTGCAGTCCCAGCTACCTATATCTATCATAATTCGGTAACGATATCTTTTTTGTGTAGTTCATTATTAGTTCGGCATATATGTCAATGGATCATGTTTTCTGAATGACTACCTTTCGA
This sequence comes from Protaetia brevitarsis, assembly GCA_004143645.1. Taxonomy (NCBI): domain Eukaryota; kingdom Metazoa; phylum Arthropoda; class Insecta; order Coleoptera; family Scarabaeidae; genus Protaetia; species Protaetia brevitarsis. The sequence continues at coordinate 48,055 of RXPK01002593.1, read as the reverse complement.
CTGAATTGAATGCTCCCACAACTGCATCCAGTTCAGGGGATTTACAAATCGCTCGTCTATTAAGGGTTTTCGAAACTGCATTCGTGACGATTCGTGATCAAGCTAACAATCAGAGAACAGATTGAGTTCTCTGCGAACTGGTAATGGTTGTCGTGATTGGTCACATGATCGCGAACCATTCCGCGAACTGCATTTCGAACAAACCTATCATTTAATGAATTTACGAAAAGCAACATTAAAGTAATGAACCCACAACCTTAAATGATATGGCTCCTTAAACTACATATTAGAAAATTTTCCTATTAAAAAGCGGTAGTTTCATACATTACAGCCTTGGCAGTCAAATTATCTAAAAAAACTCAATGGATATAATTATAAATATACTATTTAACCCTAAAGAATTAAAATAGTTTGTAATTAGTAACAAATTAAAAAGTGAATGTAAAATTGATATTCTTCGATGTTCCAAGTGTTAATGAAGTCTATTTGTTAATTAAGAATAGTTAAAAATATAAAGTAACCTAAAATAGAAACTGTAATTTATGTCATTTGTTTAAATCAAAATATTTTTATTTAACGATAATATTTAACAGTTGCAATGAGGAGTTAATTAATTGGAAATCCACTTAAGTCCGTTATTAGCGGAAATTTTTATGAACTACATTTAGACCCCGATTTTTTGACACTAGTTTTTTTAAAAACACTTTATTTTTGGGTATATGGATATATAATGAAATTTTATTTGTTACAACAGGTACAGATAGACAACATTTAAACGTTCTTGAATTATTAACTCACTACATAAAAAAAAAACATGTATTACAATAGAGAAAAGAGACAAATAAGAAATTAATTTCTTAGAACTTAACGTTCAAACGAAGTAATAATAATTATATCTATTACCATAAGATCACACCACTGACACCGACTATACATAACAAATCAGATTCACCCTGCATAGCATAAATTAGCAGCATATCACAGTATGACGCATACAGTATTGATAACCTATGGATACTAAGATTTCTATAGCAAAATTATAGATATATAAAAAGATAGCAACCAAATGGTCTAGATCCTAATATAATAGATCAACTTAATATCGCAAAAAGTAACTAAAATAATCAGGAGATATAAACCGATTATTAAAGATAATAAAAAAAGAAATAGCAAAGCACTAACGCTATTTTCAGGTAAATAAAACAAAATATTAGCTTTTTTTTAAAGAAACAAAATATAATATTCATATAAAAGCACAAACGTTTAGGGAAGTTAATTAAAAATAATAAAGATAAAATCGACTTTTAGTAGCGGCGGCCTATAAATTAACTTGTGATTTACTGTACAAAGCATCACATTGGATCAGTGACGTTCTTTCAAAAAGGTATATCTGAGGCATTTGTACCATATTAATTAAAAAAAAAAAGTATTCATCTTATTCTAAACCATTCTGATTAAAGAAACCATAGTTTCAATGATAATTTAGAATTTCATGTAGAATAAGGCTAAGATATTAATTTATTAGAAAGCGTTGAATTAATAACTTAAATTTTTAGTGATCTAAATGAAAATAGATCTTAATTATTTCCATTGTTAAATTATCCCATAAAATATACGGGTTTTAAATCTATACATTTTATATTGTTTGTAGATACTTTGTATTTCAGATTTTTTATCTTTGTGATAATTTATGTTTCTTTAGATAGAGGCAAAATTTAGCACTAAAACATATAGTAACTTCTAGGTTTTTGTATGGTTTGTTTTCAGAATGTTAAAATAAGTTGCTGTTTGTGGAATTTGTTTCCAGTACATATGTCTAAGGAAAAGCTGTTATAACTGAATTAATAAAATGTGTAATTTGCACAAAGGTTGTTTTTTCATTAGTTAAGATGGATTAGATAATTAATGTAAATAATCAAATATTGCACATAAGTCTTTGAATTTGAAGGTGTATAAAACTTTTGTGATCACTGTATTTTGAATTCTAAGCACAAAGATATAAAAAAATATTTGAAATTTGGAATTTTTTAATACAAATTAAACGTATTTCTGCATTACTGTAAAATTAGAGAATTTTTTCCCAGAAAAAGTTTCTCTCACGCAGATTCAACTAAATCTCGTTACCGGACGGCGCTTACCAGTTAAACTAAGGAGTTCGAAGTTTAACCGAACATACCATAAGCTTGCATCCTTGCATATTCCTGCGCCTTTAAGATCTAATATCGACATTATTGTTATTTTCTCACTGTAAAAAGCTTGAATCCAAAAAAGAATAGTTTCGTTGCTGATTTGTTTACTGTCTGCCAGGTAAGGGTATAGATATAACTACTACTTTTCCAAGCTTTGGTACACATCAGCCATAATAAATCACAAATATACATAAAATCACATACAGTGGTTCATCCTCTTCTATACTGCAGGCACAAGCTAATTAATATCATCTGCTAAAATAAAAAATTATTCAAAACAACCATAACAAGTAAAAGCTCGTTCAAATCACCTATTGTCGGCTCTATTCTGTACATTATTCCCTACTACTGAGTTACTAAATACATATAAAATAAACGAAAATGCAGTTTCTGTCGCTAAATTCAAACTAATCGAACCTCTGATTACGAACTCGCAAAGCTGACGACATGCGTTGAATGATACCAGTCGCCCAGAAGAATCTAGACCACGAACAATATGGGAATCCTTGCGTTACCGCGAGTGCGTTGTATAACGTTCGTATAACTTCTATCGCGCTTTTCTTGTATTGTGAACACCGACACACAAACACGTATATTCAGAATGTAACTTAATTTCATGTATGTAATATAAATACATACTGGTATCTATGTTAAATTCCACGTGTTTTTGGGTAGCTATGACGAGATGTTATTTTTCTTCATTAATTGTTTTAGGTATCATATTGCATGTATAGCGAGTGATCAATGCAAAACGTGGCAACGTTTTAACGATAATAAATGTTGAGTTGTTAACACAGTATGCTCTAATTATTGAAAGAATTACTCTCTCGACGCTGCTTGTTTTCCGGAAAAGTGCTTGGCAAAAGTCAAGGACGATGCACCAGGGCTTAAGAGAAGCTTTTTCTAATTTCCCAGGAATTCATTTTTAAAAAAAATAGGGTATTTTCTCTTGATTTGGTTATGTTATTCATATGAACACTAATGAAGGACACAAACAAGCCATATATTGCTTTGATAATACGAAGGTAGAGAATATATACAAAGAGCAAGGCAATGGATATTAAATCGAAGACAAGTCTCAATTTAAAATACCACGATACTAATGTATTATAAATTAGTGCTGTACTCGGGTTTAAACGTACGCGTGCGCCATCTTTTCACTAAAATGCCAACTTAATTTACAGAAAACTCGTACGAAAACTATTTTCATCGATTTTGCTGTAGATTATAGTAAAATGATGCTAAAAAACATTTTGTATGTATGTAGTATATTACAATTTAAACAAGATTCACCATTAAACATAGGCAGATAGTTTAATTAAGCTTTACCTTAATTAATAGTTTTTCGTCCATGCACTTCTTTAAAACTTTGAGAGAACAGTAATCGTTCCATCCTGGTGAGAATATTTTTCTATTGCTTCCGTTTGCCTTGCACAGGTACTGAAAAAATAAGAGGGAATTAAATTTGACTGTCAATTACTGTTTTGAAATAGAAGAAATGAATACTTGGAATTTGTGTAATACGTGGGTTTCTTATAGGGATTCTTAACTTATTAATTGTAAGGTAGCACAATTTCATCTACCTAGTCAATTGTGGTACTGGCTTCTTTCTTGTGCTCATGATAAGATGAGGAAAATATATTTTTGCGCCTCTGTCACAGAAACATTTGCAGTACTTCAATCCGCAGGCAAAATGTCACTAAAGGTGGCTACCCTAGATTCACAGGGCAGGCGTGTAATAAATTGTCATTAAGCTACTGTTCAAATCATGCTAAGATGAACTGGTGTCTTCATTATTATTATTGATAAATAGATATTAAACTAGAAGAAAATTACAGAAAAAGATTTATTCTCGAAAAGGTCAAAATACTAAGGTATGTAACATGTATGGCCAACTTGTACTGTTTTCAATTTAAAATTAAGATTTTTCGGCCCAAAAAACATTGTGTATCACATCGCTGATAGTCTCCAAAATGTAGTTTCTGGTCTAGTGATACATAATTACTCACCGCTTAAGTATTCGACAAGCATAACAATGCTTAGACTTTAGATTAGATTAGAATTGTGGTGATCAGAAGGACCTATTTAATCACAACCTTTTTCTGTCTTTATATACCCTTCTATCCCGAAGAGGCGTTTTGAAATTTATAGCCTTAATTAGATTTATCTTTTGACTCCTTGCCAGACTTGTCATAGAACGTACACTGAGTTTTCTCTTTCCTTGACCAGATCTACGATCGTGATATGCTTATTTGCGTTTGTGTTATTCTGAGTAGTCTTTAGTAAATTGAGGACTATATTCTTCAAGATAAGTTTTGCCTGCTTTGTCCAGGTAGGTTTTTGCTATTACTCTTTGGACTTATTTTCTATCCATTCGTTGATGAACTTTGTAACTCGGAATGGGAATTTGGAAGGGCCGAAGCTCAACGAAAACTTTGGCGCCTGGCCATAATCACATGTCTTCTAATTTCTACTCACTCCAGTGTGACTGAAAACTCAGACCATGTTAATTTTCTTTGCGTGTCCGCTCATCAGGACGCACAACACAAGCCAGAACATCTTGGTGACTTTCTATTTCTCTGACGGAATAATGAATTGTGACATTCTAAGTCTGGAACACTTGTATCTTTGCTGTAAGTAACTAGTTAGATACCTTTGCGGGCTTTTCCCACAGCTTTTTTATCTAGTGGTTATACACTGATACCTGATTAATGTTTATGACCCACTAAATATTCGGCTGATGTATATTTGTACGTAGGCGATAATAACAGTTATGAAAAGATTAAGAATCAATCAGAAATTAATTAAACAAAACGCATTGATTTAAAACACAGATGAAATATAAAATTTGAAATGATATTGGATCAATTTATTTGTTATGTGGGATAGAATACTTCTAAAAATTTGCAAATGTACTGTCAGGAATATTCCATCAGAGAAATAGATATATAATACCGAGTCATACATCAGGTTTTCCTGAAATTTGAACAGTATTATCTAAGTTCAGCAAATAAATTGTTTCTTCACCATTTTTCTTTTAGGTATAAAAATCTATTCAAATGTAAGACGAATATTCAAATTGTATTTACTTATTTATTACTTGGTTGAAAATCGATAAGAAAATCTGTTTTAAGTAGTTCACATTTGTATTAAATTCATTTAAATTAAAAAAATCAAGCCCTAGTTTCTCCAATAAATTATATTGTATTATATTATTACCACTTAAGACTAGGAGAGATAATTTGTGACAACTCCCTTATTATTCAGTTGTCCTTGGAATGATTAAGGTTAATCAAGAGAAAATATACAGCAAAGTTCTGAAGTAATAATCTTTTAATAATATAAATTATTATTATGCTTATATATTTGTGTCTTGTGTAATTCTTTATATATATTATTTATTATTATTGACGTATTCTATACATGGAATCAATAACAAAACCAACTGATAATAAAGAAATAATTTAAAATAGAAACAACATAGAAAATAAAATGATGCAAAGACAAATCCGACAACTGAATAATAGTAAAGAGAATTCTTGTAAGGAAAGGATTAATTTTCAACTATATTTCTTCTTTCCTATAACTTTCTAAATGATCATATCGACCTATTCATTGCATATATCATTTACAAAATAATGTCCGCTTATTTTTAAAATTTCAGGATTATAAACTAATGATACAGTGTTGGCAATATGTACATTTCTACAAATATATGTAATATATAGCTTGTTTCGGACAGAATTTTGACAATTTTTTTGATTGATTTTTTTCCAATCCTTTTTAATATAGACATGCTTTACTAATCACATAACATAATTTAACCAATTATTTATGACAGGAAAACCTACATATAAATCACTGAAATAAACAGAGGCGCATCATAATTAAACATGACCTTTAAATCAATGCAAATGTAGGAAAAACAAAATTGCATGATGGAAATGGGTAATTATAGACATATATGTATATAGATATTCATCTTGCTTTCAATAGTTAATAGTATGAAATCGGTTGCAAGCGTATAGAGTATTAATTTCTCAGTCATTCGTAGTTCTTGTTTTTTGTTGCATAATTAGATAGGCATCCTTTCTGATATTAATCGTAATGACGACAATATTTTATTGAAATCAATAACACTGTATAGCTATGTGGATATCTTCCAATTTCATTTCATAAAAGTATTATATCATTTATGGAACTCTTGCTATTGACGAACTAATCCCAAAAACGTAAACTTTACAGTATTTACAGTTCGTCTATTCTATAATAAAGATGATATCTAAACGTAAATATTATTGTTATATCCTGATATTCCACAAATATGATGTGCAAATGTATTTAAGTAACAGACGCATTTCTGATTTCACTACTCAGCAGTCTTGAGTAAATTATCATCTTAAAACAGCATACACAGAACAGTTTAATTGTTTATTTTATACCGCATAGAAAAAGTTGTTCATAACAAAATGCTTCGCTTTATTTTATCCTCATCATTCACAATGCCGCGATGTTTCGCGATAGATGGTCTATCGCGGTCTGCCGGCGTGGATCGGGTTGATCTATCTCGAGACTAGCGAACTATACGTATGTGAGCGCTGTTCTACTGCGGTAACAGCGCGGTCGTTGAACTTTTGGCCACTGATTCCTTGTTTCTTTCTGATCAAAAGTGACGCGAAATGAGCGTCTGTTTAGTTAGGAAGAGAGTAGGAAGAAAGTTTTGGTTTTCCGTGGAATTTTATACATTATATAGCTGATGGTTTATATATAAGTTCCTTTTAGGAATATAAATGCAGGAGCGCTTCATCCAACAGAATAAATGCTTTCAAGCATGAAGTACATAGAAATTAAAGTAAGGTTTCTTCCAAATTTTCTAACAAGAACAATCATATCTATAGGGACCATGAAAATTTTTTTTCGTGTTTTTACATTATTATCTGTTCAATTTCTTCTAATAGATTTTCCTTCTTCTAACCACACCTTGGTATTTTTCTCCTCATTTGAATGTGTGTTTAGTGGATAAAGTTATTGTCTTTCAGTAAATCTTACTCCTGTCACTAATATTTAACAGAAATGGAATTAAATTACGATTTTATTCCTTCGCACTGACACATCTAGATTGTTAAATAATAACGCACAAAATCAATGCTTCAGTTATATCAACTGAGCTAAATGTAAGCAGGTTTTCAACTTTATAGGAACAAACAATTTTATCTGCAGAAACTCTGTTTCAATTCACGTCCATTAGAAGTTCTTAAATTTGCAATGATATCTAGATTTTGAAACTTCGAGCTTAAGCATAGTTAGTTATGTTATCTATTCAGAAAAACAATTTCATCCATATCGCACTTCCGGTTACATCGAAAGTCATGGCCAACTTTGATATTTTAAATAGAAACCTATCAGATTATCTTGTAGTCAATAAATTTTATTTTTTTCATACTATATTTTATTTTTTTTTTATACACTTTTAAAATTAAAATGGTTTTTGACCGTCTATAATCTAATTAAATACTAACGCAAAACTACGTTTTCTGAAAATCACTAATCCTAAAAGAAGCAATAGAGATAGATATAAGAACCTATAGCTTTTCGATAGAGGATTCAATCGTCACATGTGTAAGAATATACAGGGCGGCCTATCTGAAAAAAAATACTTTTAGTGCTAAGAAATTACGCCAAATCCACCCTAAATTGTGGGACCGTCTGCATAATTTTGTTTACTTTTTAATCCTTGGTTAAATAGTAGAGGACCCACACCCTCCACTCCACAGACAACATAAAAATTCTCTACCTTTTACTGCATATTTTTTTCACAAAAACCAAAATAACTCCTAAATGGTCACCGACAGGTAACTAGATGTTTTATAAAATTGGCTTTAAAATGCCTAGTAGAATCTAAATTATAGGTTTCTATTAAAATATCAAAGTAAATAAATCATTTATACTTAACCCCTAAGTTTCAAAATCGAGATATTATTGCAAACTCAAGAACTTTTAAGACGGGTTCCGTGAATCCCTCTAAGTATTCTGTATTAAGGTCGTTAAGTATATTGTGAGTGATCTAGTGTACTCCTCAATTTAATTAAGGGTATTACTTGTTTATCAAATACTGTCAACGTTATATTTAAAAAATAAGAAACGACACAATATTAATTGTATTTTCAAAAATCAATACGCATATTGCGTTTGCACACGTAGCTATCATACTGAGAGATCTACGGAAACAGCTTCAGTTGACTTATAATAATGATAGTTATATTAGCACCTACAATTTTTTCAATTTAACATAAGATTTTGATGGCTAGGAGTTCACTTTTGAGGTGTGCTATTGGTATTAGAGTTAACGCAAGTATAAGAGCACGCACAATTGTTGTTGTTGTGAAGGAGTTTATATCAAAGATGGAAAATATACCTTCGAGGATTCCGCAAGGCTCGGTCCTTAAGCCTCTTATTTAACAATTTAAGATTTCAATTAGTTAAGTTGTTAGGGTTTGTTTAGCTGGTAGCATTTTGCGATTTTAATATGAAAAACTGGAGTAAATATAAACTATATGTTTAATATTATATATACTGATGTACTCAGTTTTTTATCTTGTAATGTGTTGGTATGGGGTCACGCTAAGAACATAGCTAGAGTTTTGCTTGCACAAAAGAGGCTAGCATGATTAATGCAAATGAATTTATAAATGTTATTCAAAGTCTCTTAATAGCCAAGTATTATTGTTCATTTAATGATGCAATCATAATTCATGACACAATGTCAGCTAGATATTATAAATGTGTAGTTGATGTCTGTGTACCTATTAAGATACTGTAATGTTCATTGACTATGATGTACACTGGTACATAAAAATAGTCTACACTGACACAACTAGTATTTTATTAATTAATATTTATAATAACAACAACTTGTTTACTATAGTTACTCCTTAACTACAACATGTATCAGCATACCTAACACATACCTAACAGATACATTGTGGTGATATTAATATTTAGCCATTCATGATATAAATTATTGGATTTAACTGTAATGTCACCGGACTGTTTGGCAGTCACAGGTCAGTCACTGTGACTAAACACACATATGATTTTATTGTAAATATTATGTTATAACGCATTTTGTACTAAGAAAAAAGAAGAGAAATTTTTACATTAATTATTTTCTTTTTAAATTGTTATTTTAAAGAAAGTTTTAATTGTTACTCACCAGTTAGTAAACAAAAATATAAAATTGATATACCACCCCTTGAAAAAAAAAACACGAAAACCCTGGATAGCGTCCCTTGTAATCAGATGAGTTCAGTTTTCGTTGATATGTTGATTGCTCTTATATATTAGAAGTTAGATCATTATTCGAAGCCTGTTATACAATTTTTTCCTAAAATAGTAATTCCGTGAATAGTTTACCATTAAAATAATTCCAAGTCAGCTTTTTATACAGAAGAGGTTAGCCACAATAACAAATTATAATATCATCGTCTATTTTTTTAACAATTCCGTAGTTTAAACAAAATTTCTTAATGGCGATCTAACAAATCCCAGAAAATTTCTAATTCCCCCGTTCCTGGAATTCCCTAATTGTCCCACATGCCCGAATTCAAGAACTTGCATAGCCCCATTAAATTTCAAGAACATAAAAAAACGTATTCCTGAATTTTCGCCACTGATTTAGAGGTTAGATATTCTTAATTTCGTTAACGAACTTCATTGCTACTTTAGTTAGGAATAAGCGTAAAATCCAAAAATAAGGGATGGAATATACAGGGCTCTCAAGTAGCAATAGGTATAGTAAAAATATATTTTCAAATTGGGTATCATTAAATTCTATAAATTTGTTCCTAAAATGGAATATAGAGCCGCAATATATATGTTATCTGTGCATACATATGTAATTCGGTTTATTTTACTGTTATAATTTCGACGTTATTTTTATTTAAACACAAAATATTAACATCTATGTAGTTACTTTTAAATTTTAAGTTAAAAACTAATACACTAGTGAAAAATTGCTGGCATATTCCGAATAAGTGACGTATTAAATACGTTTTTTTTAATTTATTTATTTGTTTGTTAGTACTAGTAAGTAACCTACGTGTTTACCACTTCGAAATGCCTGTGATTTTTATTTATAGACAATAGTGTAATGCATAACAACAATAAGTGACAAATAACCCAAGTTTTAAAATTACAAGTTTTTTTGAATTAGCAGGGTAATTCAATGTATGACCATTATAACAGTCATTGTAACATTAATTTACTTTTATTTATTACTCAAAATGGGATCTCTTATCCATACGAGGAATTTATGACGTAATTTCTGTGTCATGCGCAAAAGTTTATACAGAAGTGCCAACCACGAGAGAAAACATGATTGAGCCAATCACCGACGCTTGTTCAAGAATTACGCCGGAAACACTTCTCAGTTGTGTGCAATCATTCCAATTGCGAATAAATAAATGTATCGAAGTGGAAGAGCACATTTTCGAACACGTTTTCTGAAATGGATATGATAAAGTTCTTCGTTGTTGAATGGCTTTTTGAAATGTTATTTAATGTTAAAATAAAAAAACACAAAATCATGTTTGCTGCTTCTCTTGCTTGTGTATTTTTTCTAGACGTTCGCAATCATGTTTTATGCGATTTCAGCGCAATCTGTTACAAATCGAAAAAAAGTTTCAAACAAAAACTACATGCTTGATGGCGTAAAATCCGAATCTGCAATACAACATGGGGGTTCCCACTTAAAATTTCAAAGTTGTCTCCCACTTCGGGAGGGGGAAGGGTGTAGGAGGAGATGGGGGATCGAGTTCGGCACCATTCAGTAAGCGAACACTTCCAATAAACCATAAACATAATTCGCAATAACCTAAAATACCTACTCTGCACTATCTACTCCACCTTATAAGACGGTGTAGAATGTGCTACACTCTTAATCTTACACCAAGATGCCAAACAAGAGTTAAGTGTTATGAATTTCTGCTTAACAAACGCTATGGTGTAAGATTATGCTACACTTTCTACACTGGTGTAGTATAACAAACAAACCTAAAATGTCACCACAAACAGTGTCACTAATTGGAAAAGCAATGTTACAAAATGGAACTTCGTACCACTATTTTTCGGCAAAACAGTTACACAAAGTGTTCATTGTATATGCGAAATAGAAAAATATATTTGTTTGAAGGTTGCAGTATTATTTAATGCCAACCTTCGAAGCTACTTTTTATTTTTTTACAATACGTGGCTTAAGATTTTATTTATACGTCATTAGAACCTACGAAATCCTTACTACCTCTCACTATTTGCACGAATCTTCTAGAGCTTTTATTTCCTAGCATTTGGTTATTTCATTTATTCACAGAAATGCACTTTTACTTAACACATAACATTGTTACTAGAGCCTGTCAATTGTCAGATCAAGGGTAGCAACTTTTCATGACCGTGATTTAAGATCATTCTCTTTATGGCAACATGTATGAAAAAGTCATTCTTTTTAATCCGTGAGCAAAAAGTGCGTGATTTGCAACTTGTGTAATATGGCTTCAAAGCGCTCTCCCTATGTGCTCTCCTGACATTTCGTAATTTTTTTGTGGTAACCAAGGCAACTCAAGCTTGTTTTTATCACATTCTCTCACATCATTTTTAATGTATTTTCTCCACTTTTTTTTCTTCTGTTTTCAGCTTTGTACTTTATTAGTTTACGTTTGCTTCGTTTAGTGGAATGTTCTTTAGTAAAGTTTACTTTTTGTTAATCGTGAGTTCACAATAAATTGATATGGTGCATTAAATCCAGGAACGTGTGGAGTTAGTGACTTTGTATTATAAGAATGGCGGGTGTGCAAGATGTACAGTTCGCTTATTCAACAAAAATCATGCAGGTATCTCAAGCATCAAGACTAAGCCGTTCAACAGTTTGTAGAATTCTTAAGAAGTTCAAATATCATCCCTTTAAAATTACACTTTTATACGAATTGAATGAGGATGATTTTGGCAGGAGATTGGGGCTTCTTGAATTAATGACCTAGCGTCTTAACAATAATCGAAACCTACTGTATAATATCTGTTTTTCGAACGAATCATCTTTTTCATTAAATGGTGATGTAAATCGTTACAACTGTAGATATTGGAATGACATCAACGCCCATTTGATGTGGGAAACATATACATAACGGCCATGGAAAGTTATTGTATGGGTTCGTATCATTTAAATGGTCAAACGTATTTGAACATGCTGGACGACACAAGCAACCCTTTGATTGCAGAAAAATTGGAGCAAAATCCAGATTTGTTGGAGAATCGGATAGTATTTCAGGAGTACGACAATTGCTGGATCAACACTTTCGCGATTCTTGGATTGGTTGAAAGGAGCCTATAGAATGACCTTTCAGATCGCCGGATCTTGCACCACTTGATTTTTTTCTCTTGTTTGTTGAGGAATGCCAACAAATAACTTCAGAAATGTTGCGCAATGTCAGGAGAGCATTTGAATCAAGATTGCACTATTGTATTAAGATTAATGGTCATCATTTTGAATATTTAATAAACATAAGTAAAATTCAAACCATTTCACTCCAATCGTGTTTTATTACGCAGGTTGCAAATTATGCACTTTTTGCCTGCTGATTAAAAAAATTACTTCTTCATACATGTTGCCTTAAAGAGAATTAAAAGACCTTTTAAATAAGTGATTACAAGACCCATATTCCCTATTCAAATTTTAAAGATGGGGCTGCTGCGCCCCAGGAATGATTTTAAATTGTTAGGCCCGTCATTAAAAGTTGTCCACCTTGATATGACAATTAAGAGGTTTCGGAACTTTATATAAATCACAGCAAGTGAAGAGTTATTTGAGGTGGTTCATTTCAATCTCAACAGTTGTATGGGACATCTGGCTACGGAATCAAGACAGGTATTGTCAGTACATAGAAATAGCATTGGAATGGCTTAACTTTAAACTAGTTCGTAACCAACACTACCACAATTAAAAGCCATACTTCCACAATACATAAGGTTGATACCAGTGGCGCTCGTAAGTTATGAAAAGAGGGTGGGCACAATATAAGAACATGCCTATTTTTTGTACATAAAATCCATTCTCCTATTATTCATGCTGGAAAAGACGTCTATGACTTTGTTGTAAAAAGCGTGTAAAAGTCGATCTTCTGACATTGTGCTTCTCAGAAAATTTTAATGTGGTTTGAGGGTGGAAAAACATCGTTCGCATACTGCTATCGACATGGGGGTTGTACAAATAATATCCAACAGTTTATATGTTTCCGTCAAAACTTGTTTTATGTTGTTGTGTGTTATGAACACTAAAAGTGGCAAAACACCACCTACATCTACGTCACACATGTCTCTCGCGCTCATAAATTACTGAAAGTTCACTTTTCAATTTTACGCTGTCCAACATAGGATAAAATTTCGCATTTTTTTATAGACATAATTAACCGACACAAAATATGACGATTTTTTCCACATCTTCGTTGCATTTAATTTTATGTCGCAAATAAGCACTGTCCACGTATGTCCACTTTGCCTAGAACATTAAAATCCACACATTCATGTGAGAAACGGAATTTTCGTGTTTCTTTGCCCTCTCTGCGATATGCTTTAAATCATTTAACCCTTAGATAAGAGCCCCAGATAAGACAAAATAGTTTATTTGTTAGTCAACGTCCGCACATCCACCCATATTTTTATTAAATACTCTATTGTAAGTTCCAGTTTTACTTGTGGAATTGTAGTTTATTTGAAGATCAGGAACAGGCCTTCCTTTCTCTTTAATTAAAAGTTTTCCTCAAATGAGAGCGGGGTTGTTGTTTTAAAGATTTTGCACTCAATTAACTTCCATCATTAATAATAAACGTCACTTCCAGCCTTAGAAATCACACATGCGCAGTACGCTTCGAAAACGATGCAGTCGCAACGAATACAAGACGTTAACTGGGGACACGGCTCGAAGCGACCGTATAAGCGCATATAGCGAAGATAAACGGAGCCGTCCGATTCATACTCCAAATAGGCACATCGGAAAAAGTGCCCCGGAAAACCGGAACTGCGGAAGGAAACTTTGATACCATCGTTATAAAAATACATAAACATAATAAAATAAAATAATGCACTGAATTACATGGGAATTTCTTTCTGTGTTTATCTTGGTGGGCACGTGCCCTTGTGCCCTTTAATACCAGCCGTCACTGGTTGATACTTAATTTTGTATTATATTTGGCATCGTTTGCTTGCCAAAACTATTATGTTACATGAATCGGCATAAAACAGTATGCATTATTTTAGTCTAATATTTATATACATATCCAATATTGCACCAACAGGATAAGGTGACTGAGGTCATAGTCGTCTAATCTATGGGTGCGATAACGAAATAGATTTGGTATATATATTTCGATCGGACTGCATAATTTACAATTCGTCTGCGATAAGGATTTTTTCCTTATTGCAAATCGTCTACTGATATCTACACATTTGTGTATGCATACATTCTATTTAGTTTCACTATAATTGTGCGATTACGTCACGATTCACGAAATTTTGGATATAATTATATCTGTCATCGCAAGAAATTCATGAATGTATTAATATTTACATATTACATCTTTGCGTTTTAATTGCGAAAAAGCAAAACATATATTTAATTATAAATGCATGGCTATAAAATAATTAATAACTACACGATAAATATTATATTGGTTTCAACATTAACGAGATTTTTGAATCAATTTGAAATTTCCTTTAAAAAGCGTTATCGATAGCAATACCAAATGAAGCAAACACATGTGTGTAAAACAAACAATTTAACTGGATAGGTATATATTTACACTGTACGGTTCGACGAAATGAAACACAGGGGAACAAAAATGTGGGGCTTCCTACCTTCACGTTACACATAACGATTTGCTTGTGCAAGATTTTAAGATGACTCCGTGGGTATACAACCCAAGGTGTGGATTTTGACAGAACATCGTTATGATGTAATATTACGCATACATTTTACAAGCTGGCCAATAAAGAAACCATGTATTTACACGTTCATAAATTCTACACAATAAGCTTTTCAATTCTCGTGTATGCGCCAGATTTTTTTTCGCAATTTTTTTTTGAGTACTTATTCTCTTCTTCTTTTTTTGTGAAAGGGGATCTAAATCGATATACCTACACAATGCTTAATTCGTTATAAAATTATTGCATATGTCTACAACAGCATGTCCTTTTAAAAGCCGTACGCCTAACGTCCTTTTAGAAGAACGCGCAAAGGTAATGAGAAATGATATACCGGGTGAGTCAACAGTCCGATATTGGTCGATATTGACTTTAACATCTCTCATAAAAGATTTTTCAATGTGGCTTCATACCTGACGGAAAGAAGCGCACGTTCTAAAAATATTTTCACGTTCACGCGGTGTATCAGTTTTCCAGGACCGTACTCAACTTAATTTTTTCAGATGAAACCATACTTATTTTTTTAGACATGTTTATTTTATTTGTTGTAATAAATGCTACAAGTTCATATATTCGTTTCAAATTTCGAATGCAAGGTTGCCAAGTTATTTAACTTTTTTTTAAAATGTAGCATTTATTACAACAAATAAAATAAACATGTCTAAAAAAATAAGTATGGTTTCATCTGAAAAAATTAAGTTGAGTACGGTCCTGAAAAATTGATACACGCCGTGAACGTGAAAATATTTTTAGAACGTGCACTTCTTTCCGTCATGTAGGATGCCACATCTTTTATGATAGATGTTAAAGTCAATATCGACCGATATCGGACTACTGACTCACCCTGTATATGCTAAGTGATCAATCAGAGATGTCAAGAATTCTTCAAAATGTTCTAGATTGTAAAGCCTGTCTTGAATGGTGTATAAATATAATGAATTAATGCACCTTGCAGCAGCAATCGAATAATTACGGCCTCTTATTGGGCCTTAACTTTGTTGGCTCTACTATTTTTCTGTGGTCTTCCATAAGATCTTCTAGAATTCACTTGAATCTCAAGTTCGTCAATAAAATACATTTTTCTCTATAGACCATTATTTTGTTATACAGAACAGCATAATCAAACCCACTTTTGGGGAATATATGGTGCGTTGCGCCTTTGTGGCACAAAAAAAGCTCGTTTTACAGAATACTGAAATGTCTTTGTCACTCTATCAATGGTGGTCGATAAGCTCACCTCTAGTTATGGATTTTGCTCTAACAATTTGGTTTTTATTTGTTTTAGTGTTAAAGTACAATCCTCACCAATTAACTTGCAGATTCTTTCTTGCTCCTCTACAGTAACTTTATAAAACTACATATATGAATAAACCTGACAAGGTCAAAATATTCTATTTTTTCAAAAATCCCGACACGAGTGACCCTCAGTCACACCAGCGATCACCCTTATGATCCGCCTCTGCGTGCCAAATACCTTATCGGTCCCGCTAGACATACCTCAAAGCCAAATACCATACCTCAATCGAGAACAGATAAAAGCGTTGGAAGTTATAAGTAATTATTTCCATACAGAACCCTGTTTTAATGTTGTCATGTTGTTTGACTGATCAAGTAAAATCTTTTTTTTTTTATAAAGCGGCAAAATCTTGTTGAAATATGCGAGCATTATTGGTTATCAACCATACTATTGTCATTCTAAATGTAACTACAATTGAATTATGGACAGTACCAGTATTATTTCTAATTTTAATCGCTTTAAATCTTTTAATAGAGGTATAGTTATCGAAGTAAATATAATACGGCGCATTTATTTTTGAAGTAATTACATCTGTATATGCCAACGCCATAGATGCTCCAAGTTCATGTGACGAATAATTTTTCAATTTGCGCTCTGATATGAATCCATAATAATACGTAACCATAACTAGTTGATCCTATCCATATATTGCTTTTCTGGATATCAGCCAAACTAGCGTACCATGGCCTCGTCAATACTGTGGTTTTCTCCGTAAAGGGCAAATTCTAAACAACGTTCACTTATTGCATTAAAAACCGGCCTGACCTTCGCAAATCGATTCACTTTTATCCAAATTTCATTATCACAACACTAAATATGTATTTATTAACATATGTTCGAATATGTGTTTACTGGAAGCATTCCCAACAAGAGTCTCATGAGAGCCATTATTTTTTTAAGATCCGCTTCGTCAAGAAACAAAGAAAACAGTTTGTATGGCGAGTTGCTATTTGATACAGTACTCACATTATCCCATAAATTACCTATTACTAATATAAACCCATTCTTTTCCCAATTTGACAATCTTTTGAAATGCACAGCATGGTTTGTTACAAAGGAGGGGTAAAGGTATATCATCAACTTCGGTCCATTCTTCAGTGTCATCTCCATAATTTTTTATTTAGTTCAGCCTCTGCCCACAATTGATTTCGCGGAAAATTGTTCAAGGATATCACCCAACTCTTCATCTGTAGAGTCATCTTTTACTGGTGGCATAATAACAATATTAGTTTCTGGCTGATTTACTGCTATACCGTATTTTAAATAAAGAAAAAGCAATACATTGTATGTTAAAACCCTAAAAGGATTCTAAGGTAATGCATATGTAGTCGAATTCCTAACGTTCTTTAAAGGAATGCCTTAATTTATTGCACAGTAGTGATTAGAATTGTAGAGGTAATGAGTTTAAATGACATGTATTATCAGATAAGACTGTTTATTACCACAAATTAATATGAATCTTATAAACGTTATTTTCATTATTGTAAATTACTTAGCCTTGCAAACAAAGGTCTACTAGACAGGACAAGGCGACAACAGGACACCTATTCAGACTAATAAATACAAGAAATACACTTAAAAAAACGATAATTCTCAAACACACTTTTAAAATACTACAATACCGAATGTGTACCGTGTACGCCATCTGCTGTATCTTCATATAACGTCTAAATTATATAATTTTATAGATGAATGCAGCACTGTGCAAAGACGCTTCCTTTTAGAAGGATATTAGGCATGCTTGAGTTAGATCTTACTTTAGTCTATGATAACAGTGTGTTATGAGTTATGAGTAAGGCTTGTACACACAACTCACACCGTGTCACCATACAGGAATTATAAAAAGGCGTACTACGTCCATTATATATTAAAAATAAAGTTAATCTAGTAAATAATGTAAGTAGTCAATTTCCTATAATATTTTACTAATATTCTTGAAATAATATGAACATAACGCAAAAAAAAAACAAATTGATATGAGAGCTTTCAGTCAAAGAAATAGAATGATTGACTGATTGTGAGTTGAGTGAAAGCATCGCTATTTTCTCTGACAGCTACTTAGCGGCAACACTTACGGTGAGTGATGATTCTAACTTGCTTTGCGACTTTGTAAGCGTCCTAAATGAGGCGGGCATGCAAAGGAAATTAACATTAGCCTGGGTTACCAGCCACGCGGGTTTGATAGGAAATGAAGTGCCCGATCCACCAATGAATGAATACAGAATGAGTTCAAGGAGTGGTGGCAGAAATCACCAATAGGTAGGTAAATAAGTTCTTAAAGGAACAGTGGCCTAAACTTACTAAAGACCTACTGAATAAAGACAGGAGGACTGTCAAAACGACAGTCATTGTCAACTAATAGGCATGTGTATAACATAGGCCTGGCAGCTGACGCTATTTGCAGATTCTTCCAAAAGCAGGAAGAAACTCCAGTTGGCGTGCTGTACCATTACAATGACGGGGCGAGGACAAGATTTCTAATACTGGACGTAGAAAACCCCACAGTTAATACCTACATAAAGGAACCGCTCTGACAGATGATAGGTTTACTTAAGTGGAAAAAAAATCGGGAGCGCCTTCTAGGACAAAAGAATCACAATAGATCTGAAAAGCTCCCTATGAGACCGCTTCTTTGGAGACCATTGTGGACCTCCCCCCGCTGGAGCTTTATGTGAGAGCGAAGACAATGAATGCGATCCTTAGACTGAAAGCCAACAACCTATGGCATCCCAATTTTAGGGGCGGGAGGGCACACTTATACTACGGGTACGATGCTGGACGGGCCATTGCTGCAAATGCCCACGGACAGCATGGCACCGGAAATTATCTTCAGTGAAAAGGTGAAAATCTCCATACCGAACAGAGACCAGGCACGTAGTGAGATCACTGCGATTGATAACTGGTTCACGGACGCATCCAAATCCAGCCAGGGCACAGGAGCCGGTATTTATGGGCCCCGCCCTAATCAAAGGATATTCCTACTAGGATAACAGTCTCCCAGGCAAAGGTATTCGCCCTTATATCCTGTGCAGAAATGATTGCAAAAGGAGGCTACATGAGGAGGAAAATTAATATAATGATAGACAGCCAGGCTGTCATCAAGGCAGTCTCGAATCCCGTAACTAGGTCAAAACTAGTTAGAGATTGCAAACAATCCCTCAATACACTGGCACGAAACTACACGGTGTCTCTGATTTGGGTGCCGGGGCATGAGGAAGGAGGGCTCTAAAAGATACTTCATGGGTTCATAGCCCGTATGTGGGATTACTAAGGATTCTGCAAGGAGGGAGATCTAGATCTGGTCAGATAAAGAAAGTACAACGAAATGGTGTTCGATTAAAGGTCAACTCCAAACCAAAGCGCTAATAGCGGATGGGGATGTTAGATTCTCTGATAACCTACTCAGGCGCAGCAAGAAAGAAGCTAAAACCATTACTGGGCTGGTAACTGGACACTGTCCCGTGACAAAGCATTTATACAACACAGGCTGAGTAAGCGAACCGTGGCGCAGAAGATGCGAATTGAAGGAGGAAACGAGTTTACATGTAATCTGCACATGTGAGGAACTGAAGGTACTCAGGTAGAAATATTTCGGGAGAGATCTATTGGAGCCCGCGAAGGTTCTCAAGTTTCCACTGGGCAAGATACTGGGCTTTATAGAGAACACCAAGCTGTTCGAGTGGAAATAAGAGACTTAATAGGGAACAATGAGCACCTATCTCAAGTGCCCGGACTTTAGGTGTCCACCCTAACTTAATGAAATGAAATGAATGAAATGAAGGAGTGAACTACATGGATATTTATTGTTCACGAAAATATATTCCACAAAGACTTTCTTTGCAATAACAAAGAAATAAGTAACATACTAACGTCTTCCCTCTGACTGTAAATTCTATAAGTGAAGCGAGATATTTTTGCACCCTCAGCATAAGATTTCCAGAGAATAAACACTTTCTTTCTATGATATTCTTATTCATGTTGACATATGGATGTATAAAAATAACACGTTCCGACAGCTGCGTCTGAGGCTAGAAGTCGCCTTTTTGGTAGCCAAGACTAATTGTAAGTAGGTCACTATTCGAGTGCCATAAAAGACGTCCATATGTGCTGAGCTATGTTATTAACTTTGTTTTTTAAACGAATGTGGATGACCAAAACCAAACTGTTTAATAATACTAACCGATTAAGAATCCTTTCAACAAGGAGAATTAAAAAACTTGATTAACAGATGCACGAGGGCCAATTTTGTGTGTTGGTAGATAATTCCGTAATTTGTACTTGAAGCAGGTTTAACAGGAAGTATTGCTAATCAAATGTTTATGAAATAATGTGAGTTTGTATCAGATATTGCATCAAAAGATACTACAACCACATGAAAGTATCTCCTATATAAAATCGCAAATAACGGGTAAAATAATTTTTCATCGTTGCTCAGTCCTTAATAGCCCGCCAATTGGCCTATCTGCAATCCCATAACGGCCATAATATCGCAGATATAGGCGCGAACATATGTCTATGCCCTCTATTAATAGTGTTATTGGGGCTTTCGCGTCTCCAACACATGTTTCTTGTTTACCAAACGCCTCGCGAATGCTTTTCGTTTGATGTGAGGCGCACTCCTTCAACGGATACAGACGAATCGCTGTTCATAACTCCAAGACAACGAAGAAAACGCACCTATTATATAGTGTAACTCGCGTGCGGAATAGTTTAACGAGTAAATCGTGAAAACGAGAGCCAACTATAGAGAGCAAGGAGATAGAAGTCATTGACAGTTGATTTAAATATAGTCGTGTTCCAGTGCTCCCGCATGAATTTACAGATCAATGTCCGCTAGACAGAGTTGGCAGACCTAATATATGTATACATACATTCGTATAACACACATGTATGAACACACTTACGCATAGGTTTGTTGTGTGTGCCTAATGTCGGTTTTTAGCCTGGCCCGAAAATTAAATGCTATTTATTATTGTTCGTTTATGTAATTTCTGTATTTCCTTTCGCTTGAAACGATGCATACCCGTAATAATCATCGTCGTGTGTTTGAAGTTCGCATTGATATGTTCTTGGTCTGATCGCCTCTATTTTCATATGAGTTATTTCGGTAACTATACAAATTTGTTTTCTATTTGATTGCCACAGTGAATATCGTCGGCATATAATTCAGATTATGTCCAACAAGCGTTTCTTTTAATGAGTGTATACCCAAAGTCGTCGGATTTAGCGATACTAAAACTCCAAATCCAAATTAAAACAATAATTTTACTTTCGACAGCTCCAAATCCTGGATATAAACCTCTATGTAGTTTACATTTTTATAGATTATGACATTTTAATTAAGTACTTACATATTTATTTTTCCAATAATGAATCTATAACAGATCATTATTTAAAAAACGAAACGAGGTCACCACTTCACAAGTTCTTCTGTTGAAATACTACCACCGGTTTCGTAAATGTAATTTACATCATCAGGCCCGGTAGACGATATCAATTTAAGAAATAAATGTACCGGACGAATAATACAATCAAGGATATAAATATTTTTAAGTTAACAGGTGAAGTAATAACAATGAAAAAACCAAATGGCAAATACTTAAAAGAGCTCATTATAACACAATGCAATTCATGTCAATTGAAGTTCCGGTCGAGAATTATAAAATGATAAAACCTAGTCAATTGTAAAATAAGAATTGTATTTTTGGACTAACACAACACGTGCTGAATTCCATATCACCTACTGAAATTAATTCGTATTTAAATTAACTTGTAAATACCAGAGTTGGGCATTAATCGATTAAATTTTTAATCAATTAAATTCCGGATTAAAATTGTTAATCGAAATTTAATCGATTTTAATTTAATTATCAGTTAATCATAATCAATTTCTAATTAAAATTTCAATCCCAGATTTAATTAGTTGACAAGTAAATATGTAATTATCAATTGGTTAATTTTTTCTCTGGCAAATACATTATCCTTGTAAGCGTAATATCAACCAATTCTACTGATTAAACATGGAAGGAAGCTACGCACAATTTATCAATATTTACTAACATTTCGGTATGTAGTTCTAATACAATATTCACAAAGTATGGATTTTAATATCGTCTATGTAAACAATTTAAGGTTTTGTTTATTAAGCTTTTACTCATCTGAAATGGACTGAAAGAAAAATAATTTACTCTCTCTGATACTTACATTTCATTGCCTTAACTAGAAGTAAGATGATCATAAAGAGAAAAGCATTAACATTTAAGATTAGTTAGCTTCTTCTTAACTAAAACACTTCCCTTAAACAGTACTAAACTGAATTTTGCAAAAATCGCGATATTATTGGAGAATTTCGACATATGTAATCGAAATGAAATTTTATATTATTTTAGACACATGGTTAATCCAATAGGTTCCAACTCCACTTAACTTGTGTAAGCTGATTACTTTTATAGGTGAATTAACTTCTCTTGCGTTTTTTTTTTTAGGCAAATAAATTATTAATAACTAAACACTATTTGCTGGCAATATGAGGAAACAGAATCCGCAGATGACAAATATGTATTGGAAAACGGAGGAAATTACATTAATGGCGGTTACATACAGTATGCAGTATATATCCAAAAAACAGCAAAAATATGTAAATACTGCCTTATGAAAAAAAATCTTTCCTCAAAGCAATATTTATTTTAAAAAAAGAGTAATTTACTTACTTATTTCACATGAAGAAAGTTTATTTGAATTAGATATAGTGACTTGTAACCACGCATTTGAGGCTATTAGTGGTAAAAGTAAAGAGATCAAAGGAAAACATGAATTATTATAATAATCTGCGGTTCTACGCTACTATTCACCGAAGAAGACTTTGTGACGAAGTTCAGAGACGAATAATTATTGTAATTATATACTTTAACATCATATATGCTGCCTATAGGTATCAAGTTGCTCCTTATAATCAAATAATTTCATTAACTATTAAAACGTATATATCCTTAGCAACCTATCTTTCGCGGCTCACATTTTGTTTAATCTATTTATTTTCACCGACAGCCGATGAAAAACATTCGTTTGTATTAGACACTATCCATCTGCAGAGCAAATAAGTAACAGAAAAAGACTGTCTGTACTTCTGGCACGTACTAGAGATTCACATTTTCCTTTGATTTTAGTAATATTTACCATAAATAGCCTTTGAAATGCTAATAAATTCTCGCTTGCATATATGGACGAGGCTTAAGATTGATCTTACTAATGTTTACAAATTAGCTTGACAACAAAAAGTTTAGTATTTAAAGGATTGAATGAGCTAGGAAAAGGTCTGATCCACAATTACCACAATTTATTTTCTGACAAGTGTGTTTACCATACATCTTAAGGTAACCTTAAGCCTGAGGATGTCGTAAACCCACGAAACCGATTGTGAAATAAATTTCGATAATCATGGGTTAGATTTTTCGTAGCCCCTTATAAATATTTGTATAAATAAAAATTGTTTTAGGGTAACTATTTGCTTCATACGAAGTCAGTACATCAGTTACAGTGAAAGCAGTAACAAGAGCAAAATGGCTTTGACCATATCTAACT
The DNA here is from genome assembly GCA_004143645.1 of Protaetia brevitarsis. NCBI lineage: Eukaryota > Metazoa > Arthropoda > Insecta > Coleoptera > Scarabaeidae > Protaetia > Protaetia brevitarsis. The sequence continues at coordinate 24,022 of RXPK01002593.1, read as the reverse complement.
TCGTGATATTGTTGAAATTGATAAAAAATTGGTTTAATTTAACATTATCACATTTAAGAAAATCAACGCGCGTGTAACCTACAACAACAGCTAGTCACATATGCTTAATGAAATAACAAATTATTCGAATAGAGGTTTTTGCTCTATTAATTCCAAATATTTCCGTCTAGTCGTTTGAGTATTTAGTTGTAGCTAGTCGCGCAAGTATGCTTTACTATTCCGACAAAGGAATTTTGCTTTGCGGCTGTTATCTGTTGTTTTCCACTTAAAGCCGTATGTTTCCATAAGCATAGAGCAGTTTGATTCATTTTTTTTTTCTTAGTACCTAATAAACATTTCTTTACAAGTATCTAAGTGAATATATATATCCTTTGGATTAACCTACATCTATTAACAACAAAGATATCTTATCCTCAGTGTAGGCAGTCAAGCTTTCTTGAGATAATATGCACCAAAACCAAGTTTCTTCATGTTTCAAACTTTCTTTCTCTAATAAACTGCCTCAGAATATATATATTTTTTTTTGAACCGCCTGTTCATTTATTCCTAGATTTTTGTTTCTTTTAATCAGATGTCATGATTTGCGTTTATATTTTATGTTTTGAATTTCATAAATAGGTACTCGTCACTACACACACTGCATATTTGTATTTTACATTTAATAAACATTGTTATATTTATATTAAATAACTAAACCCAACTTTCTGTTGTTTCTTTTTATTCGTTTCCACTGCAACGTGGTTCTATTTGTTGGTGTTTCCTATTTTCTTTTGAAGTTTACCGCTCAAAATAAAAAGTAGCTACTGAATGAATTCTAGTTCTTCTTATCCGTGTTGCTTTGATTATAATAATAATTATTTATTAGGATCATGCAAAAATACATTTTCATATATCCCAAAAAGACCAAATCACCGTAATAATGCTGTTCCTCCGGCCTTCAGTGACATCCAAGTTTAGATGGTTTTAACCAGAAACATAATCTTTGATTTGATACATTGTTTAATTTATCTTTTGCTTCTCTTATACAATGTTCGTCTTTCATTCACGTCATCTTCCTTGATATCTGTTTACTGCCTGAGGATAACCAGAACAATGTATATTTCATTTCTATTTTCAATAAAAACCCAATAAATACCCAGAAATTTCAACAAACCAAAGACAATTCATGCCTATACTATCCACATGCATTCTTTTGTGTATGAAAGCATGTAGATTTTGAATACACTTCCTGATTGCAATCTTGCTTGAGATGACCATATCGTTTGTGTAGAAATACTCTAAACGACATGTTGTCCGCTGCAACTTTGTTGGATGCGTATTATGCAAATGCACATAATGTGATCTCTCATCTCATAATGCTATTATCTATTATCTAGGACAGGCAAACGATTCATTTATATAAATTCGTATCATACGCCTTCCAAAACAAACGTAAATTTGTTACAATAGTAGTAACCAGCAACATCTTGCAAACCAATTCTAATCACACCTACCATAAAAAAAAATCGGCTACTATGAAGCATTCGAGACTCGACTAGTTTCTCAACTTTCAAAAAATAAATTAAAGAAATATTTACATAGCTACACGAATTAATTGGTAGAAGAAACTGAAAGTAGAAATCTCAATTAGTGCAACTCAAAAACAGATGCCGGTCAACTAAAATATTTCACAGATCGACGAAATGCCAAAGTTTTGGTGCTCTTTTTTTTAATGAAAGATAGCGAATCCATTACGTGAATACTCGAAGTTAATTTTCGTAATCAATATAACACCTCCCACCTAGAAATGACCTTAAAATTACAGAGACATCGCCTAAAAATATTCATGTATTTGTGTATTTCAAATTTAAAAATTAATTAAAGAAGTTAGAATTACTAATAAGCGGTTAAATAAAGCGTTAATCGACGAAGCAAACGCATTTATATCCAATCACACTTTCACTGACTCGACAAAAAATAATTATAGATTGAAGAAAACAGAAACACGCATTCCCATTTCTAATTCCCAGCATTCTTCTATACAACTTACACTGATGCGGTAACCATCTGCGTTCAATCACTTCCGACAACACCGCCTGTTCCTTTTCCTTCTTTTTCCCGCCACTAGGACGATCAGCTGTTATCTGTTTACTTTCATATTGCGAGAGGTTATCGAACGGTAGCGCGCTGTCAACAGGTGGTTTCAACCCGGGCGTGTTTAGTGCTTTTAACGGATCGAATTTGTCACTGAAGAAATCCAAAGTGGGATCGTAATCGTCCTTTTCGCCCGCTTTATTCACGTCTCTCTTCGCATCACTAACCGCACATTGCTCCTGCGCCATATTGAAACTGCCAGATCGATCGAAGCGGGTACCGAGCGCCATCTGTGATGGCGCGGGAGAAATTAGTAGTGTGCGTATTTGCCGTTATTACAGTCGCCTGTGTAATCGTTTGAGAAGGCGGGAAGGATTGCATTTGAATTGAATATTTAATTAAACATAAGTTTCATTCGGTAACAGATGATATTGATTAATTAAAAGTGAAATCTCTCTTGCGCAATAATTAGCACATCCAGTGAAAATTGCTGCGAAAATGATACAAGAAAATTACGGCAATTTAACCGGTTTATTAACTTTCACTATCACCACTATTAAAACACTGCTTTCACAACATCTTGTAATCTCTCGCGTACACTATGTACCACAAAAATGCGCATTCGGAGCTTTCTTATGTATAGATACATGAAATGTGAGATCCACATCCGTCCACCATTGTTTTTTTTTTTATTTTTATTTTAATAAATTATCATGAAAATGATTAGTATTGCGATCAATAGCAAAAACCTATACAAGAATTACGAAAATATTTACATAAATTTCTGCTCTTTTCACGCTGGTTAATTTAACTGATGTGGTTATAATTACATATCACCACATAACAATTAGTATAAATATACATCTCGTTTTTAATTTTTTGGATAGTTGCGTTCATGAAATCGCCGTTTCCTATTCAATTGTACGGAAAGGACTTTCACTGAGGTTTCAATTGAGAGTGAAAGTTTTCTCATCATTAAGTGAATTTCCGCAAACTACCGCTATTCTTCGTTTATTTCTTGTTTTATTTACCACAGACTCAGGTTAGCAATATGTTCTTATTTTGTTATTTATAAACATATATGTGCACAGAAGTAAATATATGCAAGACACAGTCTCTTATTAGAGGTTTTTTTTTTTTTGATAAATGATTCTGCTTTCACATTTCTGTATGTTAATACAGCCACGATTATTGAGTGGGACTTAATTACTTTTTTGTATCCACATCATACATATGAATTTATAAACAAGAAGTACACTTCTCTAAATAAAAATATTTAACTTCGTTTGGCTTACATACATTAATTATTTTTTTTTCCGTGGCCCTATTTACTTATTAATAGGTGATTTTTTTTCCATCAATCAACGACTTTTACGATATATCAGCAACTCAAGGCGGCGTGATGTCAGGTGGTACTGCCATAGATATATCCATCATATATATTTGTAATTCCCCTGTACCTTATTTCAATCAATTTTGTAGTTACTATTCTAAATTATATGTCGTGAAAACGTTGAATAAATGGATGTGAACCATGAAAATTTTACATTTACCCCGCCAGAAGTGGTAGAAGCTGCACATTTTCGCCACATTAAAGAATAGAAGCCTGTATGAAGACACTTACCCCGAAATTATATCATGATGCATGAAAGGCAAATAATGTGTTGCCCGAAATCGGTTTTGTTGGCATAAGGTTGGCATAAGGTTTAATTGCCAGTTTATAGCCAAAATATTCAATGCTTAAATTATCATTAAACATAAAAACCAACATTGATAAGCAAATTTTATAAATCAATAATGTTTGTCGAGAGATCAAAGAAATCCGAAGTACTTAAAGAAACGAACACGTACCCAAAAAAAAATATTTTTAATATCTACTTTTAACAACTACAAAGGAAAACAAATGAAAAAAAAATTATAATAGTTTATACCACCTCATTTTATAAATTGCATTGATTTGGGTGTAGCTGGGGCATCGAGAAACGATGAATTGTTGAATAAACCATATTGAAGATTTAGGGTTAAAATTTCTTGTAACGGTAAAAACACATACCAACAGAATATTTATCATAGCAAATAACTATGAAATAAGCTTTTTAATTTGATTAAATGTTATAAATCTTATTGAGACTGCCACACAAACTGATATTTTTATAAAAATATTGGAACTTTTGCACAGCCAGTTGGTGTAAATACATCTTACAAGTTACCATCTATGTGATAGCAACATGAAATTACACACAGAAAGAATTCTTTAAATCAAATCAATATTTATTTGCCACTTTAAATTTAAATGAATCTCTTTTTTTCAGTTAATACGTTTCTTCCAAATGAAAATGACATTATTTCAATGAAACAAATATGTGTTGACTGACAGAAATAACTGAAGAAAAACTGAAAGAAATGGCTCTTTTAACTAGAGACAAAGAAATATTTTTTTTGGTTAAAAAAAATCCTTTTTATCTGTGATAGAGCAGATACGATACTGTTTTCAGCTTTCTTTTGCCTCAATACTTTGTGACAGTAGCACTGATTTTTCCGCCATTAAACGACTAGAAGGTTGTAAATCAACCGTTGTTGTAGAAGTATAGAGTAAAAACTCCTTACAAAATAAAGTTGCTATAGCTGAAAAAATCTCTCTGAAACTGCAACAAAAACTTGTTACACTAGTTTGATTATTAAAACAAATTATATTACAAATATACAAAATAAAGTTATAAAACTAAATTTAAACTTTGAAAATCATACATCAGGCAATTCTTCTGCACCTTATATTAATTTTAATAAGTGTAGTATTTCCCATATAAAGTATCTGTAAACGTAAAAACCATGATACTAATTGTAATTAATGAGCAGATAATAGAATTTATATTTAATTTTATTTGTTAAATCAAAATTTAAAAAACTGGTTCTAGCAATTTTATTAAAAATAATAAAACCCCAGGGAAAAATGTTGTAACTAGCTCGTATATTAAAATGCCATTACCTTGATTATTAATCGTCTCCATTAATATATTTGTTCGTTAAATAACTATAAATCGTTTCTATTATATTTGTAATTAACAAAAACTGTGAGGTTTTAATTGAGAGATATGTTTGCATCACAAGTTACTAATATCAATAAATTAATTAATAATATTGAAACTGAAAGGGTATATTTCCGCGTAAGGTATTTTTTTATAATAATTTTTAAATAAATAAAGTAGTTTTAGAATATGAAGCAGATGGACAGCCATTCTTCATTAAATTTTCATAAAACTAATCGATAAAATTCCTTAGTAACTCCATTTTTTCTCGTTTCAGTGTTGAAGAAAAAAGACAGCTTTCATGTGTCGAAAAAAGTTTGATATTCACCGAGACATATCAAGGTAAAAATTGCTCTTAAAGCGTAATTGATCAGACTTATCATGCAATTTTTAATCTTTTCAGATCCTTGCTGAAGGCGAACGCCATTAATCTACCAGTAGGCTAAGATAGATCAAGAACCACATTACCATCTAAAAGTGCGTGTTTCGACGGTGCTCTGGCTGAAGAAAGTCCCTCAGCCGCAGCATAGCAGTGGCGGGGGCGCAAGCTAGGGGCGATCCATCGCCCATGTCCCTGGCAATGCCATTTATAGATAACGATCTACTTTGGTGTCCTGATAACGATGGAAACATGGTAGACCTATCCGCCTGTTTACAAGTAACGTATTCTCGTAATTCCTCGTAATTAACGCTAAAATGTGCATTTCCGCTTGGAAACTTTCAGGATGCCGCCTCAGTCGCCGTGGGCCAACAAAATTCGGCGACAAATAGCGCTGCCACCACCAGTAACAGTGGCGGTTTGGGTGAATTAAGCCAATCGGATCTCAGTTCTTTGGTTCCTAGTTTACAGGAAGAGCCTGAACAGATGGGCGACACAGAGGACATCTTTAAACAGCTAAACGTACCTTTTGAACTAGATAATTTTTTAGACGAAATAAATAATCAGGTTAAGGTAATATTATCTCCCAATTAATTAATTACATACTGCATTTTCTTATCAAATTCTCTTGCAAAAATATTAGTTACTATTAAATATCATAAATACAATTGTATAATTTATTCACTATTTATTTCTTTACCACTAACGAAAATAAATTAAATTTTGATGAATTAAATCATTAATTCTTCTTTTAATATCTACAGCCGATAATACAGCTTTCTATAAAAACTTACAGTTTTCTATTGGTTCCCCTTATTATTCAAGTTCACTATCGTCTACTAGATGGCAGCCGCAAGCGGTGTATATTGATTGCTTATACTTAAATTTAAAATTATTTTGTCGCTATTTATGATACAATAACGTTTATTATTTTGTTCCAGCAGGAAGAAAATAACAATGTACCTGCTGAACAAAGTGCAAATAATTGTAACGTACCCCATAAAACTATAAAATACCCTATCGCGGCTGCGAACCCACTTCTTGCCCAGAAGCTTGCCCTGCCAAGTGGACAAGCAAATCTAATGCCTAATTCCGTCAACGGTGGCCAGATGACTCTGCTAACACCAAAAGTAGAGAAAGGTTAGTGAAATACATGTTTTTTCAGTATTATTTTTTTTATCGTGTAATTAACAGGTATATATTAAAAATAATCAAGGAAATAAAGTGGATGTTATTTTTATTCTTGTATGGTTTACTTCACTTAACGTTTCAATTAAACAAATGCAGCTTTATGGCCATTATATGACTTTTTTATTATCTGGGATGTATTTTTATACTTCCTACGTAAGATTTACGGATGCACTTACTGTAGCATTATAGCCTAATAAATGTTGAATCCCTTAAATCGGTGGTTAATAGGGTTGTAAAATGAATAGGAAGTGTTGTATTTCCATGTTTAGAGCGGTCGCATGTGTTAACGGTAAATTTTCACAGCACAAGAAGTACACGAGATGCATAAGCAGTTGTTTAGTCAAAAGAAATCGTGTGCTGAAAACATAGCAAAGGTCATTAAAAATGTACAGCTTACAAATCAGTCGCTGTCGTAAACAGGAGAATCTTACGGTCATTACGAACTACAACATTTTTTACTTTTATAGCTGGTTCACTGGTAAGGGGTTCCAAACTGTATGTGGTATAGCTAATGTATAGGTTTAACGTATCTTTGAATACGCAGTATGTCCATGGATGGAGTTCACAATAGGTATAATAAACAAAAATAAATGAATAGGAATTTAATATTTGGAGAATAAGTCCTGCTTGGTCAGAAACTTATTTTTCGTTTGTTTTCGAATTTTTAAAATCCAGTAGGCCTTTACAGCAGAGTCGATTCGCGTAGTGCCTTTTCGATCACAGTATGCTAAAATGTTACTAAGAAATGTTGTTCAGAATGAAAAGTTATGACGGTATGAAAATTTTTAGTCATCGGCCTACTTTGATAAAAGCCATTGTTTGTCAGTTTTTCAGGTAAGATACTATTTGCGTTCACAGTATCCCAATATGTTACTAAGAGACATTAGTTAGGGGGAAAGTTGTAGAATTATGTAATTTTTTAAACTGATCGGCCTACTTTGATTTATTTATTTATTTATTTATTTTTATGTCATGGTTCAAGAGAACATGGACATAGTCAGAAAATTAAATACATGAGTAATATTATGTAAAATCAGTGAATAAAAATTACACAAAATAGAACAAATAATTAAAAATGATGATACTAACAATAAGATAACTACCTTAATTAACTTTCCACAAATTCCTCGATAGCATAATAAGATTTTTCGAGAAGAAATTTTTTTAACTTAAATTCACTCAACGATTGCAATTTTTTTATTGCCTAAGGTAATTTGTTGTAGAATATTACTGCTCTATACCTTTGATTCGTCTCGTAGAACTTCGTAGTATGAGAGGGTACTGCTAAATCTAGGCAATGGCGTGTATGCATTACTTTATAAATATCACTGTTTTTGTCGATTTTTTTTCATTAGCTTTATAAAATTTCAGGATTTCAAATATGTATAAACATGGCAGAGGCAGAATATTTAATTCTTTAAAAAGTGGTCGACAGGATACCATAGACGATACACACAGCATGCTGCTCTTTTTGTAATATAAATAATCGTTTAGCATCAACTGATGAGCCCCAAATTATTAGGCCATAACTGAGACGAGACTCAACGTATGCAAAATAAAACAATCTAAGCGAGTGCACATTCACGGCGCAACGGAGGTTACGAATGGCATACAAAGCAGTGCATAATCTACCCTCCAGCATCTCGCAATGACTGTTAAATTTTGGGTTGTGATCAACAAGAAGTCCTAAAAATTTAACCACCTTATTATCCGAAAGCAAATCTTCGATCCAATCCGGCGGCTATAGCCATAGCGGCTAGCTAGAAGTTTTCGGGCTTAACGAATTAATAATTTAAAATTTTGGAGTTTGCAACAGTTTAGTACTTACCTTTTTTTAAGATTTTCAGGTTTTTGTTTTGCACTTCCAATCAACCGGAAGTCGCTCTGAACTTTGTTATTTTAAATGGAACAGCCTACATATTATTACATTTTTGAATTCAACCTAAAATATTATAGCGACTTCAACTAGGGTTTTCTACACCTATCTTCAACTGTTTCTAAGATATTACAATTTTATGAAAATTTTGACATGTACACTGTTGTGTGTAATTGCTTAATTTTCGCTTGCCATTTATTATACAGGATGTCTAACAATTAGTAACTTCAAAGAATTTTGAAAATTTCAAAACTTAATTTTTTTCAAGTAGAATGTGTAAATTAAATTCTACACAGATTTGCTGCAATATTTCCTATACCCATCCTCAATAGTTTTCATCTAAATTACTCAGTTTGTTTATTACAACATTCAAATGGTCGAATTATTTTTAGCTGACAGGCTATGACTTTGACATTACAACAAATTATTATTAACAGTAAATATTATCGTTGTAATCATTATTTTCTGAATGTTTGATGTCCAGAAAAGAACATATTATTATCTAATTTATAAGTAAATACTGTAAATCTGTTTCCGAAAATGAGGAAAATTTCAAAACACATTTCTGTAGTGAGTACCTGTTTGCTTCTGTGATTTCGGCACAAACATTTATCCGTAATATTTCCAAATAAAATAAAATCTATTTTCAGGAGTTCAATGCAACTTTTTTGAACATTAAACATGTAAAGAACGATAGTTATAATACGGTTATTTGTATCAGGCTAAAAACTACAATTTTGCGAGTATGAGTAGGATTTGTGAGCCGAGGCCCCACAAGTACAAAGAGTTTTTGGGACGACAAATTTTAATTTTGGATTGAAAATAGAAAAGAAATTTTTGCGCTAGGGACTTGACAATCCAGGTTGGCATCATAGATAATAAATACGTTATGTAGACATAGATGGCAATGTTAGTAAAAATTTTATTAATCAGTAACCATATGGCGTTAGTTCTATCGAATTAAAAATTACGAGCGGGAAATTTGACAACCTTTCAATTTTTTTTGACATATGTATGGAAAGGTGGAAGTAGAGACGACTAATTGGGCAAGACTATAATACGTTGAAGTTGTACAAATTTTAATTTTGCTCAATTAGCCATCTTTACACTTACTAGAGCATTGTCCTTATCGATGAAATATGTCTATCAGCTATATGGCAGGGGACAACTAAACAAACGTAAAGAGGTTTTAGCATTTATAACAGAAGCAGATAAGCCTTTAAACCAAATTACTCAACTACGCTACATTGACAATAATAATTGTCAATTTTCTATATCTAATGAATCGCCAACAACTGTCGTTAGTTATCCTACACGGTTAGCTTAGTTATCATGGTTAGATTGTCAGTTTTCCGTGGTTATCTGTAGGCGACACCCGACGGCGAAAATGACGTGACGAACGTGATTACGGTTTGGCTGTATAACATTATCGGACCTGGTTGGCACAGATGTTACATAACTTAGTATTTTGACGCTTTCGAGAATGTCTTTTTCTGTAATGTTCTTCGTATTTTGATACCTATTTATCAATAATAAGTGCAATGGAGGCACCAGTTCATGTTAATAAGGCGGTACAGCAACTAATGACAGTTTTTGTCATGTCGAATACAGTGTGCAACCTTTAGTGACATTTTTGCCAGCCGCTTTGAAGTAATGCACAATTAGTGTTTCTGGACGGCCTAACAATGATATTTTTTCCTAGCAGGGAGGAAAGTATCCACATTTGAGGAAGCAAGGTAGTACTTTTCCTCCATAGGGCGGAATAAGTGACATGATGAAACTGTATATCTTATAATATATGACATTATTGATAGATGACATTAGTCCATTCGATCCAGTCTGAGGCCATTTATGAAATAATTGCAAAATTATTAGGTATTAAATTTCAATTAAACTACTACTAAATACTTTTGAAACGACGCTAACTTGACAGTTCTCAAAAAAGATTTGACAAAGTATGCCTACTATCCATCATGTCACTCACAGGTATATTATGTTTAGACATTTAATTAGTTAAAATTGGACTGGCTGGGAAAAAAAATCGCATTGGAACCACGTGAGGAAAGTGCTATTGCAGGCCTTGGGCAAAGCAATTACTTCGGCTTCGTTTAGAAGATTTCCCCTTGGCCTGCAATAGGGCATTTTCCTCCTTGGCTTGAAATATACTATTACCAAGAAACATGTAATCAAAAACGGACACTTAGCAAATTTTGTTATCGTGGAATCGCCATCTTTTTTGAGTACTTTTTAGCATTTAGGCAAGATATTTTTTCGCCAAAAGTAAAAGGAGTTATTTAAAAGAAAACTACTGGAGATGGGTATAGGGAGTGTGACAGCAAATCGGTGTAGAACTTAATTCTGCAACTGACAACTTAAAAATATGCAAGACTTGAAAAAATTAAGTTTTGCAACTTTCAAAATTCTCTGATAAGTCACTAATTTTTAGATAGCCTGTTTGATACGACGGGAATTTTTTATTGCATTTTGGTAAAATCGTGTTTATTACTTGGAAGTTTCAAAATGGGAGATCTCTAGCATTTAAAGCAAGTGAAAATTAATCGATTACGTATACGATTGTACATAATATAAGATTGTAACAAAAATCGTATAATCTTCGTAGAAAAAAGAAAAAATGTAATAATATATAGGGTGTTATATATTTAAATGACAAAGTTCGTGGCGACTTACGATTAACCGGAAGTGTAAAAAAAACTTGGAAATATTTTAAAAAGAACGTAACTACCAAACTATTGCAAATCCCAAATTTTAAAAGCTGTAAGTTATCGTTAAGCCCGAAAATTTATAACAGATGTGATATATTTCTTAATTCATTGAGATGATGTTTGGTTAAGAGTAATACCGAGAATAACATTTAAGCTAGTGATGCCTTTTTTGGTGCATCTTCTCTTTGTATTTTTGTTGTACCTATTATTTGAACAGTTTTTTTTTTGCATTGCCCCGGACTCTTATGTACTTTTTAGTTTTTAGTCCTGTCATTGGCCTTTCTTTTTAGCCCCTGTTGGGCTAAATATACCTATTATAATTATTATGATTATATTTTCCAAATTTCTCTCTATGTTAGTGGTCATGTAACATATGATGAAATAAATTTTGAAGTTGTTAGACGTGCCGAACTTATCCTCACAAACAAAATTACCATATTTGCATATAAGGAATCCCCATATGTTACAAAATTTATACCGGTCACTATATAAGCCGCAAATTTACAACTAATAAAATATGTGTAAAAGTTATAATATAATTCTTTAGCACAGTTGATGCCTCAATCTGTAGGCAAAATTCGAACCGCACAAGTTGTTGTTTCACTTGCGATAAACTTATATTTGCTTTTTGCATAACATCAGGTTTATACTATTACGGATCTGGATTCTACCTAATCTTTTTTACTCTAACTGGAAATTTCATTTTTCTGGTACAATTTGACAGCTTCTTCATCAAGATATATAACGGAAAAACTAGGAATTCTGCACTATTTTCTTTTGTACGCTCATTGCAGACCAACGAGATACGTTTTTCCACGACTATTTATTTTAATAGAACGTCATTGGATCTCTTCCTCATATTTTGTCATATACCTTTTGGGGTATAGTGTACAACTTGTAGTCTAGAGTTCCTTGTTAGTGTTTATTCTTAAGACACAGATAGGAAGTAATTCACTTTAAAATGCAACAGGAAAAACCCACACAACATAACATTACAGAACACTAACTTACAAACATAACACTTCAATTTCAGAGAAATACCGAAATTAGATACGTTAAATGTGTTCAATTAATAAAAAGCAGAAAAAGAAAATATTTGTTAGGGTTGTTAGCAGGTGCAAAACGTAAAGCAGGCTCCTATAAAGTGCTATGTTAACAACGTAAAATTCCAGTATTCCGGATTGAAAAACAAGAATCCGGAAAATTTTTAGTAAACATCACATTCCAAATTTTATTAAAAAAAAGTATCGGTAACAAAAATGTTATGCGTCGACCTGACGTACCTTGAGACACCCGGTAAAGATAAAAACAAGAAGCTATAGAGCAGAATATAGATGGTATTAATATAGGTATGGCATAACCAATACGTCAATATCTTTAAAGCTGGGCCTTATAATATCCGTATTTCTTTATGTATTTTCATATCACTCACGAGCAAGAGGACTGATAAACATTATAACATCCTCAAAACCGTCTTCTTCTCCTAAGAACCGAAAAATGCCTATAAAATATGCATGGCCCATACGTGTGTTCATAAAAAAAAACACTTTCCTCCCCTATATATGTAAGGTCTCACCCCTAACAGCTAATAATGTACGCTTTTAATACACGATATTGTGAGGGCGACCTAACTAAAAACATGTGTTGGTATCTTCTCATTTACTCGCCCTATTAACATCAACCATCTCGTGACACTTGTGCTTCTGGAATCTTTGCTGGGGTCACGGAGGGGTCGTTTTACAACTTAGTGCGGTTCATCGTGTGTGTCTGGTTAAATTTAGCCCTATAGTATGTTGTACATACACGTTTATGGTAGTAAACGTGGCACTGTAAGTATTTTTAGGAAAATAGTTTTCAGAATTGAAATTATAATTCTATTTAGTGGTATAAGGGTCAAAGCCACCTACTTATTATATATCGTTCATGTTTAAATTTAGAAACTCATAATATACACGCATAAAAAAATAAATTTGAATATAGAAATATAAAATTTCTTTATTTTCGTTAATATTATAACCAGGAAAGAAAAAAAATATTTTCCGCATTCCCCGCGCTATCGCATCTATACCAGGTTCTTTAATTTGATCAGGTAGGCGAAATATTATGCGAAAAATATTAACTATATAATAACTTTTGTTTTTGCGGGCTATCTATTTAAAGTATTTTAGGATTGTTTCTCAAAAAAAGCCCACATCGGCCGTACTTCTTCCTGAATTTCGAGATTTATTACAGGTATAAATCTAGAATTACGTCCACACATAATTTAAGACCGAAAACGAAAATATTTGACCTTTCTTTATTCTGCTCGTTCTATTCTTAGTATCGCTTTTTTTGTATGTAGCATTAAAATATTAATGATGCTATTTTTAAAATATCGATTTGATTATGTTGTCACGATTATTTTTTTTTTATAATTGATTACCTGTTGTTCAAGTTGTTACGGCGCAGACTGTCAATTACATGGTAGGATTGAACATAGAATAAGCACTTACAAGTCAAAGGTGTGTAATTATATTTTCGATTTTGGAATGTTAATAACTTCAAGGAAGTACATTATTATATATATACACTTTATATTTCATAATGGTAAAAAAAAAATCTAAATGATATTCCTTTTACATTAGTGTAAAGTTTAAATGTTGGCAAGTACTCTAAGGGGAACCAAGCCAATTTTGAAAGACAAAAGTTAATTATATTTTAATTTTTGTTTTTTTAAACTTTAACCAACTTTATATCGAATGAAATTTGTCTTATATTTTTGTGAGCAATTATATGATGGGATTAAGTAACAAATAAGTACTTACAAATCAAAAATGTGCAATTATATTTTTGATATTGGCATATTAATAATTTCGCGGAAATATATTATTATTTACACTCTATGTTTCATAATGGTTAAGAAAAAAATCTAAATAATATTCCTTTTTTATTCGTATAAAGACTATAAAGTTTACCAAAATGTTCGCAAGTACTCTAAGGGGAAACAAGCCAGTTTTGGAAGAAAAATTAAATTATACTTTAATTTTTGATTTTTAAAACTATTATCAACTTCACATCGAATTAAATTTGTCTCATATTTTTCCGAGCACTTAAAGTATCTAGAATATTTCAATCAAATGTTCCGGGTTTTAAAACATTCATTTTGGTAAATCTTCCACGTAGACCGATTCTCGAATATATGCCCTATGGCCTTTATCCCGGTTTCTCTTTGTCATTGCCTTCAGATATGTATACAATAGCTGCAACTATATACTGGTTTTTTTTATAAAATATTTCAAGTTGTTTACATTTCGTTTTAACCAGGAAGTCGCTAAATATTGTTTTTTTAAGTAGAACACTTTATATATTATTTCTTTTTTGAATTCACCATAAAATTCTGTGTTGGTTACAATTAAAGTTTCTGACAATAAATTAAAAATTGTCTATTGTTTGCCGTAATTAGCCAGTTTTTATGAATTACAAAACTCTTGGGAACCGACAACATTTATTTCGCTTTCTTTTATGAAAAACGAAAAAAAAAAAGAAAAAAACAAAACACGTAAAATGTAATACATAGATGAAATTGTTTAAACAAAATACTACTATCTGTACATTGTACCATCTTTAACAAATTAAATACGAATTGAAGCTCCACAAATCTTCGATTATTTAGGCAACCCATGCTACAATTGTTTTTGCTAATAATTTTTAATTACTACATATTTCAGTATGCTGTAGCTTCGATTGCATTAATAATCGAAGATTTGGTATATACATTTAATATAATTAACAAAACAACTGTTGAATATACACAAATTGAAAAAGGTGTTTTTATCGAAACGTTTTTGATAAAATACAGCAAAATAACTGTTGCCGCTTCCCAAGATTTTTTTTTAATTTATAAAAGATTAGTTTCTATATTTACTCTTATATTTATCGTCAATTGTTACTAAAATATGTATTACGATTTTTGTGAAAATTTTGACATTCACGCTGTTGTTACGTAATATTGAATTACTTAAGTGCCAGAGGTCCCGGTGCATTTCAAGACTATATTTTTAGGGTAAAAAATATGAAAATGAAATAATAAATATAACAAGGGAGTTATTCCTGAAAAATACATCATAATAGTGTTTTAAGTAAAAAAAACCAGTCATTTGCTTAGGTAAACAAACAAAGAAAATAAAAATTGTGTTTTCCATTTGTAAAAAATACATTCACTTATTCTTAGAACATATATTATATTTTTCTCGACAATTCGCTTAAATAGCTCGTGTGCTCTGTATTGTATTATGTTTTCATCGATATAAAATCACAAAAACACCTGAATAATTTTGCGTTAGTTAGGTGGGGGAATGTAAACAAGTAACCCATGTATGTATATACGTGCAGTTTGAAAGCTAAATATATGCCGAAGGAAATACGTTAGTATTTATATTTAGGTAGATAAGTATTCCCGATAAGTACTTAACGTATTTTTCATTTTAAAATGGCTTTTAAATTTCTGTACATTAAATTTTTTTGTGTTGATATTATTATATGGTTAAAGCCATTATTACATTCGCGGTTCAAACCATAGATAAATAATCTTATAAACTGATTTAACAAAAAAATTAATGAAATGGAGGAGGAAAGAGGTGGAGGGGAAGAGTTGGTCCGTGATTGGCTCCACCACTCAATATTGTCACGAGCCGCTACTGTAACTATGTACTAATATAGTTTCACTAAAACTTCATAAAAAAATTGCCATTGTTTCATATAGATTATCTAAAAATTAGTAATGTATCAAAGAAGTTTGAAAGTGGCAAAATGTTTTTTTTTAAATACGATCACGCTATATACTTTTATATTGTTGAATGTAGAATTAGGTTTTACACCGATTTGCTGAAACATTCTCTATAAACACTGTATACCTATCTTTCTTTTAGATTTCGTTTTATTTATTAACGGTTTCGTAATATACGGCCAAATAATTTTACCTAGTATGATGATTAATAATTATTTCTTACTGAACTTTGACGCGTCATTTTAAATTATTTTAGACAAAAAATATTGAACTTCTGGAATGAATTTTGCAAGAATTATCTCGCAATTCACTTCTTTCGATTTACGGATTTGCTTTAGATTTTTGAAAATGCATCTTATTGTATTTGAAAATTTTATAGACATATGTTTTTCTTCAGAATTAACAAGTATCGAATTACGTGGACATATTTCGAAATTTTCTATAACATTAATCTCATTTTTCTCATTCTCGGAAATAGGTATATTCCTGTGTTTTCTTGATAACACTACCAGTTCTGACAAACGTGTTTCAGATTTCCTGAATTTGCTTACATCTCTTGATAGCGAACAGGAACTACCATTGAATTTTTTACAAGCTCTTCCTGCAATTTTTTGGCTGTATCTATTGATTAATATAGAACAAATTCATTCATTCATATTTTTTACTATGTGGCTTATAAATTACAAGAAAATCTTTCACCTCCTTCTATCATCTTTGTCGCGGCCTACCGACTCTTTATATAGCTCTTATTTGTTCTTTTTTTCCATGTACCGTTCTCAACTTTTCCTCCAAATATTGTCCTCAGGACCTTGCTTTCCCATATCTCCATTCTTTGCACCTTTTCTTTTTTCAGGGTCCACACCTCGCATCCGAAAGTAACTATTGGTTTGATCATTGCACTATATGTCTGTATTTTAAGCCTTCTTGATGTTCGTTTATTTCTTAGGATTGAATTTAGCGCCCCTATACATTTGTCTCCTGCTATGCTAGTCTAGTTTTTATTTCCTCACCTATGTCCTGCTGTCTATTAAATATTGTGTCTAGATATCGGAAACTTTCCACTTCTTCAAACTTATATTCTTTTCTTTTTTCTGTTGTTACCTTTAGATATTGCTTTTGCACAATTTTTTCATCAGGCCATGTATTTTGTTTTTTCTTCGTTTATAGCTAGTCACATATTCTTCGCTGAATTTTCCAGGCGTTTGATCACCTCGACAATAATATTTCCCGACACTAATAATTTATTGCGCTGTCAAGATCATAGTCTAAATAGCTAATTATTATTCGGTCATTATGCGTTATCTAATAAGTAAAACGAGTCCAAAGAAAACTATTGAAGATGGGTGCAGGGAATGTTACAGCAAATCGGTGTAGAATTTAATTCTATACCCAATAAAATAGGAATATACACAGTATTATATTTAGAAAAATTAAGTTATGCAAGTTTCACAATTCTTTAATATATCACTAATTTTAGACACTTTATATATGATACCACGGAAACTTTTTTACTACGTTTTGATAAAACAATATTATACCTGTTGGTTTTAAAATGTGAGACACTTAAAGCAAATGAAAATGAATGAATTACATAGAGGAGTGTATGTAAATGTCAATTTCACTAACACATGGAGACTTTTGCTTAATCGGAAATGTAACAAACTTAAAATGAAATATTTTATAACGTCAGTAAGTACCAAATTATTTGGTACTTAATTATTAATATTTAAAATTTTTAAAGCTGAAAGTTTTCATTGAGTCCGGAAACTTCTAAGTAGCCAATTCTGTAGAAAATCTTCTATAATTCTACGCATAATAATTTTACCTGCTTGAATATACTTTAATTTATATGTATGATCGCTTTATTATTTTGAATTAGCCGTAGAAAAGTATAACTACAAACGCAACATCTACAAGCAGACAAAAATACTTCCGTCAGGTACAATTACAAATTGTGTATACATTTTAATCCACATTAATGCATAAATTACTTGCTTTACATTCTTGAATATTTATTCTTCATGTAGGTACATGGTCAATCATCTATACTGGCACATTTCTGTTCATAGAAAGTAACTGTGAATTTACTTGTTTTTAATGTATTAATACAACTGAACAAACTTCTCAACTCTGATTTCTAATAAAAAGTAACGTTGTATTAAGTATTATTTCCTTTATTTTCTAGTACTTCCTTCGATACATCTTTTCACTCTCCAAATTTCACTTTTATTTGTCACAATTAAAGTTAATCATTTTGTCGTAAATTAGCATCAACAATTATGACAAAAAGAAATACCAAAATATCATTATGACCACTATAAAATGCGTTCAGTATTCCACTGGACCGATAAAAGGCTCGTCCTATTTGGCCCGAGCATTTCGTATCTGTGCACATCGAGTAGTGGAATTGTTGGAGAGATTGCAAGCGGTGTTTCACGAAAACCAGGTCATGGCTACTAGTCGCGTTGGCTATACGTTTATTTGCGTGTATCTGTGTGTGCGTGTGTGTGTGTTTGAACGTACGTACTATACACATATGTGTGCCTACAGTATGTATACATAGTTTCGTTGCGTCAGTTTCACTTCTCTCTGCATAAGGAAATCGAGAAAGGGAAATCCTATTTACACAATTTAGCGCGAGCGCATTATTTGCTGTAAATACGACGGTGACCGTGGCAAATATAAGCGTCTCATCACGATTGATCATCACCAGCTAAATCACCATCTTCATTAATAGGTTCGTGCCTCTGGCAAATCGATTAGTTCATCGCTTTTATAGATGCCGTGTGAATTCGGGCGAAATGACAAGAAATATGTGGATGCTTTCTAGCTTCTAGATGAATCAAATACGAATCCCATACAATTTTTGGTGGAACCACAATTGTACCTAATTGAATTAGTAGTAAAGCATATAGTATTAGCAAGCCTTCTTTCCGCCTGGAGAAATAGGGTCATTTGGGGATATTACTGATAATTAAGAGCAAGGTTAGGTCATCAGCCTATAAAGGCGTTTTTCCACCAGACAGACTGTTCAAATTTGTGTTTTTTAGAACTTGGAAAACAAATAATTCAGTCAAATTGTAATTTTGACAAGAAAATTATGAGATAGTTTATACTTCCTACATTCTGTATATCTTTTGGGGTGGTGAATCCGAATCTGAGGTTTGCTAATCAAATTTTGTGATGGAACATTGAAAGAATTGTAAATATGTTAAAGGAATTCCATTTGGTCGGCAGTTTTTTTTTTACTGTAAAGCTTTCTTAAATAATGTCTCTTCACAATAAAAGCACATACAATTTCCTACAAATTCAATTATTTACTTTTTTTTGTCCGATGGCCCTAGTTGAAAATCCGCATATTTTGCCTATCTCCGCAAAATCGCACTTCTCCACAATGGCTGTTTACTGTTTTGTCTCATAGAATTGGTTCCGAACGTCTTCAACAATAATTGCAGCAGCCGTCTTAACAATCTGAATTCTTTCCTCTTGTACATTTTTTACGCTTGGTACCTTGGTACCAAGGATTATTCAAAATTTTATAGCTTGTCTTTTTGAAACACACCGCCTTGTTGTTTGGAGAAAAGGTAATTATTATATCTGTTCACAAAACACTGCGAAGTGTTTTACAATATTTTACAACTAGTAAATATAATAAATTGCATATGATGGACTAGGAAAAAGTTATAAACAAGAATTTTTATACTGGGAAACTTAGCTGCTCCAATGCTCTATTGCTCTATTGCATGTTTTGTCAATATTTTCCTGATAACTTAAAAATTACTAAGATAATACCAGTATTTAAAAAAGGTGACCCTCGGAAAGTAGAGAATTATAGACCCTTCTTGTTGCCTTTAGTTTTTTCTAAAATTTATGAAAATGTTATTAACACCCGCCTTATGAATTTTCTAACCAGCAATCATTTACTGTCAAATACGCAATTCGGATTTATAGTTGGAAAATCAACATGTAGCGCTATACATAGTGCTTTGAGTGTGGTGTATGAACCCTTAGACAAAAAGAACGTTGCAGCTGGTGTATTTTTTGATTTGTCAAGAGCTTTTGACGCGGTAGGCCATAGATTGCATCTGGATAAGCTCTATTCGATGGGTATAAGAGGTACAGCTCATAATGTTTTTGCAACCAAGGTAAGCATCACGGGTGAAGCTGCTAAGACGATTACGACGAGTGAATCCTCCTTAATTGAAGTATCTCGCGGTGTTTCGCAGGGATCAGTTTTGAGACCGTCATTATTTTTGGTATACACGACGATCTTCGAGCTCACTTGTTTTGTTCTTCGTTGGCCCAGTATGCTGATGATACTAGCTGTATTGTAGCGGGAGCATCTGTATCAGAAGCATCAGTATTATGTAATAACGTCGTGGGCAACATGATAGATTGGTCCTGCCCAAATGGATTTGTTTTGACCGGTTCCAAGACTGGTCTAATGCATTTTGTTCGTATGACTCGTAGCGGCTCTTCAATCATTTATGTATGCGTTGACGGTAGAAGTATACCTGAAAGCGAATATGTTAATTTCCTGGGATTGTGTGCGGATCGACGTCATAAGTTTGAACAAAATTGTGACTCCCTTCACCACAAACTTTGCTCAGCGGTATGTGCTATTAGATTACTGCTAAGTAGTGTCAGTCTACACTCTTTGAAATTATTCTATTATGCATACGTCGAAACTAGTCTACGTTATGGTATTGTTTTCTGGGGTTTCACTCTATCACATTTTTTGAGTAGATGAGTTTTAGTTGTCTTTTTGTCAGGACTATAGTTTGACTAGATTTGGACCATCTACTCGTCTAGCAAAAACTAACATCCTTTATCACTACTCTCGAGATAACTATAGATATTTTCAATTGCTGCTTCAACATCATTGGCGAAGGGACCGCCTTTTTCCTTCTCTTGAGTTTTTGGCCGATTGTACAATTTTCTCATGCTGATACTGGCAATCAAATGCCACCAAATTTGAGACTAGCAAAAGATGTTTGATTATGACTTGTCCATATTCATCATCACACGTTTCTGCTATTTTTATGATAGTTTCTTTCACCTTCAAAACTCAAACTTGATACACAATATTGGGATTGCTTTCTTTTTTCTTTATTGTTTTAGAAGCTCAGGTGTTATAACGAGGCCACACATAAAACAACGAGCTTTGAAATTGAAACGATGTTTCAATACAATGTCTTTTGACTTACCTGCTCAATCCACTTCAACTAAACGACAATCATTATTTTATTAGAATAATTTTTACATCGTTCATGAGCTTCAACTGCAGATTTTTTTTACTATAACTCGTTGAATTGTATTATCTTATAGAAGCAAATTAACTTAGGAATCATATTTTCATACAATTAAGAAAACTATGTGTTTTTGAAAATACTTTGTTTTTGTGTATTAACCAATCTGCATTGCATTAAACTTAAAGCTAGGAAGAATTCGCTAGATGATGCCTTTAATAATGAATTGGAGTTTGGTGTGGATTTTGTAGAGACAGTAGAAGTTAATAGTTTTCAAATTATAAAGCAAAAATAAAGCGAATTTAAACTTTTTTGTATTTTTTTTTTAATATTGCGCCACGAGATTTTGTTAACAAATCTCAGATTTGCTTGCAGCACCACAAAAAAAATATGTAAATAAGAAATAGAATAGAATAGAATAGAATAGAATAGAACTTTATTTAGCAATAGCTAATATATAATAGCTAACAAAACTACCTTACGAGTTTCGCCCTTTTAATTACAAATTCACTGTATTATAATTCATAATACAAAACTTAGACAAACACAAAGCACTTCTTTTCACCAAATAAACTATATTTTGTTCTAGTTTTGTTTTTGTCCTTAATATATTTCAAATCGTTGATGGTGAGGCTTTTACTATACCTCGAAGGAGGTCAGTCACAGAGCTGAAATCTTAACAAAACAATTGGCTGCATATAAAAAATCGCTGATAATCATATCGTCCACATCTGTGAGAACGTCATACACGAAGAGGAAGTAGATATTCTCCTCTGGTCTGCTCACTCTCCGGATTTAAAACTAATCGAGCATGTGAGGGGTATGATTGGTCGCTACATAAGGCGTTTACTATAAGCAGCAAACACCTTGCAGGAACTTCGTCGTCCTCTACAGCAAGCTTGGGATGAGATCCCAGAAAATATCATTGATCACCTCATTCGAAGCATGCCTCGCAGAGTTAGACAGTGCATAAACAATCGTGGGAATGTTAAAATGTCACATTGATAAATTTTTGCTGTTGTTGGCATTTTTTCCATTGGTTATGATTTACTACTGAAAACTGGTAGTTATGATTTATTACTTAGAACTTGCCAAAATTTCAGCTTTGGGATTCAGCTTCTTCAAGGTGCTGAAGTTTTTTTTTTTGCACGCAGTTTAGTTTTATTCAACAACAAATTTATACCTTTATAGAAAACAACTGTCTTAGTTTGTCCTTTGGTTAGATTATATTGAGATTGTCAGAAAAGAAAAATAAATAGTGCTATACTATTTATATATTTAATAATAATACCACTGCTCTTGATCATTATTATTATTTTCAAAGAAAGCGGTGCTCGGACAGATATCGGGTTAGATTACATCTCAAACACAATACAACTGTTTCCACTTGGAAGGTATGAGTTCATAAGCTTGTAGAAAGCTTTTGATATGCCTAAAACTAGAGTTTAGAAAATTCTGTGAAAAGCTGCGGTTTTATTCTTTCGACATGTGTTTATGTTCTGCTTAAACAAAAAGGAAGATAAAATATTTTTTCCCAGCAGGGAGAAAAGTAGACACTTTTCTTCCTTATTTGAGGAAGAAGGAAAGTTGTACTTTTCCTCCCTAGGGCGCAAAGTAAGTGGCATGATGAGTTGTACATCTTATATGTGACATTATTGATAGATAACTTAGTACATTCGACCCAGTCTGAGTTAATTTATGAGATAATTGCTAAATTATTAGGTATTAAATTTCAATTAAACTATTATGGAACACTTTTTGAAAAGCGACGGTAACTTCACAGTTCTCAAAAAATATTTAACAGATTAAGCCTACTATCTATCATGTTACTCACAGGTGTCTATTATTTTCAGATATTTAGTTAGTTGAAATTGGACTGGCTGAGAAAATATCGTACTCAAACCACATGAGGACAGTGCTATTGTAGGCCTTGGGCAATTACAAACCTCGACTTCGGCTCGGTTTATAATATATTGGCCGCGGCCTGCAATAGGGCACTTTCCTCCATTCGTTTGAAATATACTATTAAATGTTTAAATAACATTACCTACGTATTTGCTATGTAGGTACGGAAATATATCTACATGGTGTTTACTTATACTTGAAACCGTATGAAAAACCTTGCTATTGGAAGCTCTATCAGATATTTTTTCAGCGATATACCAGATTTATTAAAAATTTAAATTTTAGAAACTGTTATGATGAACATTTTTAACAGTGACTGTCAAAGCACTAGTATAACAGGTTTGATAGCTAGTTAGTATTGTAAGTTAAAAATACGATCCAATTATTCTATTTTTATAAATCCGCACAATAAGAAACTTTTCTATATGATTCACCCTTAGATAGACATACTGTACATCCATGTATATTTCACAGTAAATTTCACATCATAAGAAAATATCAAATATTACTCGCATCGAAATTGTCGTCTATAGTACAATTTAGTTATATACTTTTACTTAAACATGTAATTCGTGTAATTTATTATTATTTAGGCCAAGAGGGCACTGAGCGTGCCTTTCTTATTCAGAATACGTTGGGTCATATTCCAAATAGCAAATCATGCATTGAAACTGAACATCTTTACTAGGAAAGAAAAAACAGCTGCATACGTAATTTATGTAAATGTAATTAATTTTTTTTAATTTTAACCGCAAAAGAATTTGTAAGATTCTTAAGTAAAGGTACCCATGTAAATCCATATATCATCATTAATAAACGGATGCATGGGCACATA
>RXPK01002592.1:0-38892 GCA_004143645.1 Protaetia brevitarsis | reverse complement strand
GACTGATTTTTGAAAGGTTCTGGTATCAATGTAATTAAATGTATATCTTACTGTTTCCCTCTTATATGATTATTGTTTGAAAATTCAGTGCATTATTATTGCAAAACGTACATTCTATGCAAAAGCATGATAAATTATCGCAATAATACAATCAATTCAAGCAATAACATCAACTATGAAGGATATTTTTGGAAATAAACAAATATTACAGCATTATATTTTTTATAATTTTATAAAAGAGATTAATTAACATTAAATGTTCATAGCATAAAAATATTTTATGAAACATGGTTTATTATCTACCAGCTTTTAGTGGAAATCAAAATATTTTTGTAGAAGCGCTACAAAATAATTAACCAGCATTTTACATACAAAAGCCTCAGGTCGAATGAAAGTAACAGAGCAAAATACATTATTTCCAATCAACGTATTAACAATAAAATATATAATACAAAATAAATAGCATATAACATCTAAATAACTACTTTACGATTTCACGAAAACATATTTTTGTGAAACTGTAGTTTAAAATAAATAGCTTTCATTTAATTTTCTTAATGTCAACATGACGTTTCAATTAACTAGGAATGAATACAACGAAATAAACATTTTTGCTCTAGAAGTAATAAGTTTTCTTAAAAGAGGTGCTACTTAACAATGAAATTAAATAGATTATTGAAATGGTTAAGAAATTCAAGCAATTTTGCAATGCATAGAATAAATTATAATTGCAGTGGCATACTTGCGCCTAAATTATAAGCAATCTTATTAATATACTTCTTGGAATTCCTTCCTTTATGTGTAGGTAACTTTGTGTACTTGTATGTTGACTCCAGCGCCTCTGACGATTGATACCTATACTACTTCCTCTCCGGAGGGGTAAGCGTCAAGATTTGTCTAATTTAAGTTGGGCAGGGATGCCATACACTAACTTTCTGAGGCCGTTGTGTATGTTTACCACGTCAAATGGGAGTTGGTGTAATATCTGCAGTTGTGATGTTTTACTTCACCACTCAATAAAAAAGATGATTCGTTCGAAAAACAGACATTATACAGTAAGTTTCAATTATTACTGAGGCGTCCGGCAATTAACACAAAATTCGAACTTCCTGTCAAAGTCAACCTGATAAGTGAGTGTTGGTGAATGTGACAAAAACAAATATGAATTACCTTGGTTACCGTACTATTGTAAGGCCGTCACCAAACCCCAGGCAATGAAATCCCTTTTGGGTCAGCTTCCGGGATTAGGTCATCCACTAGGGTAGGCCACAGCGAAGATAAAATTCCGCCCTGCGGACACCTCCCTTCTGCCTCTGCTTCAATGGTAGTCTCACCAATTGTGGATCTGATTATCCTTCTTTCCAGGCTGTCTCTGTACCCACTGTAGAAGCTTTGGCGCAACGCCTTTTCTCTGTAATACCTCGATAATTTAATTTGTGGTAGTATTGTTAAATGTTCCTTCGAAGTCCAGGAAAGTCGTCATGTCTATCTCTTTGTCTTCTATTGACTTTGTAATTAATCTGTTGAGGTCACCTAATGCGATCTCCGTAGACTTTCCCGGTTGATATGCATATTGTCTATCACTGATTGTGAGTGGCTGTTCTCTCAGCGCGGTATCTGTTATGTACCTGTCCACCAATCTTTCAAGAGTTTTGAGTAGAAAAGTAGATTAGGCTTATTGGTCTGTATGACTTCGGCATTTGCGCGGATACTTTACCTATCTTAGATCGGTATACCACCCTTACCTTTTGCCATGCAGTTGGAACATATCTCCGGGCTACACATGCTTTGAAGATTTTAACGAGATATGGCGTCAGTGCCTCTATCCCCTAATTAAATGGAACAGATAGGGTAAATAAAGTATTGTTATTATTTTCGGTGCAATTAAAGGAAGTATGGAAGATATAGTGGCCTCTATCGCTCAAAACATGGTTACAGATATCCTGGGTATAATCTTGGAGAATCGGATTACAATTTGTCAAAGAATTTTCTACAGATACGCGCCCCGGGTGAAAATACATTAACCATAATGGATTTCTGTTTTTGCGAGAAAGCGTATCAAACACACACAAACATAGAGAGAGAGACACACCAACAGAGAATCGCGTTCCGACCGCACACATTCTTCCGTAGCGCCGGAGCCATAACAACTGCAAAAACACTTAATCACAACCGAAAACCAATAACGTTTACCCGGGAAGGCATTAGTGCAACTAATATGGACACATTTCGATCGGTGAAGACAGCGTAACCGTCGTTCCATAATGTCATTAGGAAACCGGGAGGATGTATCTGGAATTAACTCGGCGTTTTTCTCGGTATTTCAGTCAATAACTCATATCGGAACTGTGGGGGGAAGGGAACCGGGCTAACGGCAATTAGTGGATGCGACGACCACCCATCACTCACTCGCTACGGCCCTAGTCATGTGAATAACACACGTTGCGTGGAGTTAATTTAGAGATACAAATTGCGCTGGCGGTTGTACAAAAAAGGCAGGGCGGAATGTTACGCAGCGGTTAACTTATAAATGATGGCGTTTGCATAGTTTCACCGTTTCGACTGAGTTAAGCAAATATAGGAGATGAACTTCCAGAAAGTCTAAACTCGTTCAAGCTACAGCGGATAATGTATCACATTGTAATAGCAAAATGATCTATTAGCGTTTGAAGTTATATTATTATCATTTCAGAAACCTGCTACTTCATATTATATGACCACGTAATCAGATATTTAATCCCTCGCTTTCTTTCTAAACTTTTTTGTGTAAAAGTAATTTATTTACTTATTGATTTAATGCCATCCATCACTAATCGAGAGGATATGGGTCTTTGTCAATGCTGTACACGTAAGAGAGATTCTGCTAAGTAATAGTACAAAATAAGGTCAAGTATCCGTTATCCGTATGATGATGATGAATGATAACGATTTTCCAATATATGAGTCCTCACCAGACCACCAAAGTCTTTGTTCTCACACCTTCCACACATGGTGAAATTGAAAGAAGAAGAAATGCAATGAAATTCCAAAGATACTTCTTCACTTGCACAAATTAAATCTTTTCAAGATTGGAAGATTTGGTAGAAAGGCCTATTCCGAAGCAACGATATCAATCGAAGGCAACGAAAAAGATTATGAATTAGCAGGAAACTGATCATCGGTTTCATATATATCCCCGGAACCTGTTCTAGAGTGCAGCGGGATGACAGGAAAGGAGTTGCGTCGATGAAACACAAAGGAAACTAGATAAATACAATCAGGTAAATATAAGGAATGATTTTTATTAAGGGACCATGAAAGAAGGAGCATGAACAGCTACTCCAGATTAGTAGGAAACATCTTTACACCAATAACAGATCTCCTAACAAGACAGTTTATTTATGAAAAGCTAAATAATTGCATTTCATCCAAAACTCCATTCTCCATTTAAAGATACTGTATACCTGTTCTACGTACTATATGGATTCCATAGCAATTGAAATGTCGATTTGTCGCACCAGCATACATATGCATCGCTAACTCAAACGGTAGAGCGCTCGTCCGGTAAAGGAAAGTTCAAATCCTTAATTATTGCAGTTATTAGTAGAAATACATTAATTCTTTAATTATTTAATACTGTAAAAAGCTGACAATCTTTGTAATTGAAATTTCCTACTCTAACTAAATGTAATTTCCCTTTGATTAGTGATTAAAACAGAATTCTTTTCTGAACCTCGCCTTGTGATTGGGTATGTCCTTTTAAAGACTAATAGTGGCATGCTTCTTTTTTTCTCTTCTGGATATTTCTATTGTGGAGGTGCGTGTATATTTATTTATTTGTGTTTATTCTAATTACTGTTAAGTACATCGAATTCATGTTTTATGTTATATGATTATGTACTTAGTTATGTAAGGACATTCAATAAAGACTATATATTATTATTAATAATAATAGCAAAAATATAATAAATCGGTCAGTTATTAGTTGTGACTGTGTTTGCATCCATGGAGCGATTTCGATTATCTCCCAATTTCCTTCAAGGAGTAAACTTTACTCTGATTTATCTTTTTTTTATTTTTCTTTAGTGCTCTTTTCTAACTCTCATAGTGATTAGAATTAGGTGTTACTGATTGAGAGAATACTTCAAATGTATTTTTTGTTGATATTTCCTTGAGAAAGGTTCATTCTCAACCATCGTATTATTTTTCATCAAGAGACACTAACTCTTCATGATTTTATTCTTCTCGCAATTCCGCAAAAAAGTGTACTGCGAATTATATGGCAGGATTACGATATTACGTGGTGTAACAAATGAAATTCGCTGCATATCCTTTTATTTTCATATACCTCCAGAAGAAAAGCATTCGCATCAAATTACAATAATTTTCCATGAAAGAAAATTCAACAACGAATATTTAAATATTGATGGCGTTTATTACAAATTCAACCCCTTTGCATTCGGGTTCTTTATTTTTAGATTTATTGTATTTCATGTTTAATTTATTTATTATGTACATCAGCTCATCGAAAAATAAGTTACTATACATGAGAATCATTAGATAATCGTATTTTTTTTGCTGATTTTTTTACTAAACGTGTTTTAATAAATTATACTCTGCTGGGCTTTCGGGCTGGAATCGCGTCCTGGATCTTCTCCTGGCCAAGGTTTCGTCTACACTCGCAAGGGGCATCTTCGGGACTGCTGCTACTGCTATTGACCTAAAATGGAAAGAGTAACACACGGATTACAGCATGGGATTTGGATAGAATTGATTTGGATTTTGGCGCCAACCTCCAGCCAATGCTCAGCAAGTGCAGATCCAGTTACGCGCAACGCCCTACTATAACGCTCATGTTCTGCAACACGAGTGCCCACCAGCCGCTTTGTTTCACCAACGTAACCAGTGTCGCATGAGCATAGCATTCGGTAAACACCCGGAGCATCGAAATTATTACGATCTATTACGGTAAAGCAATCTGACTTGGAGTTAGGCTTAAAGACGGTTTTGATGTTGTGCTTGGATGATTTTCCTTATACAGTCGGTGAAACCTGGATGTAGGGCAGATAAGCAGTGTACTGATGTGGAGTTGGTTGGGTTTTAGATATGTCGGATCTAGAACGGAGGTTTCGGTTAATGGTATGCAGGATCTGGTGTCTAGGATAGTTATTCTTGTTTGGGTTATCGGTAGCAAGTCTGAATTTTGTTCGGATACGGCAATGACTTTTTAGACTAAGGAACTTATGACACCGGGCACTCTTCTGGGCAGGGTGATGGTGTGAAAGGAAAGGTAACGATCGGAATGTGTAAGTTTGCGGCAAACGGAATGTTCCAATGAACCATCAAAGCTACGATTCACTAAGACATTTCGGATTTGACCCGATTTCCATGGTGAATTTCAATGAAACTATGTTGGGAATTAAGGGAATGTGAAGAAGCATTTTGGTTTCTGGGAATAGAAGGTTAGGATTTGTTGCTCAAATGTCTCCATAAAGCCTATGGCTGCACTCCAAACTTGTTCGTAGTAACAGCTGCGGATCTGAAAATATGTAGGAGTATCTTGTGTTTCATTTGTTGAAATTGGTTACCCATCTCAACTGAACAAAATTAATTCATGAGTTTACTAATGGTTGAAGTTATGTTTCGTTTTATCTTTCTTTAATTTGAATTTTCTATAAATTAACCAAGCCTCTAATTGTAATAACTCATCAAGGATATCTAGTATCACCAGAATGTTCACCAGATTGACATTAATAGTAAAGTATCATCAGCAAATAAATGTATTTTGTCTACAATTTTCAGGATACCATTAATATGCAATGTAAATGAAATTGGTTCCAGTTTGTTTACTCGCGGAACCGGCTTTGTGTATACAGTAGTTTGTTATTGACGGTCCCTAATATTTTTCAACTTTGTGTTTTTCCTTCTAACACAACTTCCTAACACTTTGTTTAAATTCTAGTTTTTTTTTCATTTAATTTATTGATTTTACCCTATTAATTGCTTCAAAGATAAATATAGAAAAAAAAACAACAAGAATGTTTCTAAATTCATAAATTGACGTCAATCAACGCTTTTTCAAAGGTTATTTCACAATTATGCGGCTTTTTCTTAAACTTATACTAATTGCTTATATATCATACATAGGAAAAGTTATAGCTGTAACTTTTCCTATGTATGATACGATTTCAAGCCTTACCATTTCCAAAACCAATTTTCGCAACCAACCACCAACATACATACCCAACCCCAAATATATCATTTACTTCTTCAAGTAATAGCAAATAGCTTATCTACTCCTGTAAATTGTAATAATACGCATGCATTTGTACCACCGACAGATTTGTGACGATAAAGTCTGTAAATCACCGTACCTAGTACTAAGCTTCTCGCACGCTTACAGCAGAGCGATATCAGTAGCGTAATACATTAAGAAACCGTTATAATATATTGTTATTTCTTCCTGTATTTATTGCGAGGTCGTGTACAATTCTGGGCTAATATCACTTTGCTTTAATTTATTGAAACGTGCACATCGAATGCTCTTATCAAATACAGGTTTTAATTTATTCTGACGTACTTTAAGAGATGGTACGGGAAGTAAATATGGGAAATGGAATCTGTGTGAAGCAGACGTGCACAAGATAAAGAACTTAATATAAGTACCACTATATTTAAATTTGATACCTCATACCTTCAAAATGAGTTAATTATTACAACAGCTTTAGATATAACGATTACTTACATCCTTTATTAACGCGTTTTGGATTAATTAGTAGATATAATTATTTATTTACACATAATATAGACGTGTCACTCCACTATAAATTCCCAGTAACAAGGTGCCTACACAATACTAGGTAGTAATGTTCTAGAACAGGCAATTTGGAGTCGACGTAATACCCTAGGCTAGATTACATACACGTCGAAACACTGGATTCATATATCTCGCGTAGGCGACCAATTGCTCAATCGGTAAGTTGATTTGTTTAACCGCTATCTAAATTTCCATGCAAGCCTAGCTTAGACGGAATTAACATAACGATATCCTGATTTATTCGAACCCAATCCAGTTCGATATCATGATTCATGAGACCATTGTATAATGAATGCATACAAAATTCTTCCAACCAACGCACGAGTCGTGTTAAACGTATTATTAATAACAGTTAGGATGACAACGAAAGAGGTCAATGAAACGTGATATGATTGTGTTTTGGACCGAAAGTTTTTGTTGCTTTTAATTAATGTGTATTATGTAATATGAAGCGATACATCTGTGTAATTAATGTGGTCGCAATTATTTGAAAGATTAAAGCATTAAGGAAAATAAATTATTATATTGCACACTATAAATAACAAATAAGCGACAAAATGATAAATAAGCCGAATCATTTTATGTTATTTTAAGTAGTAAAATAGAGTATATATATTGGATTCTTGGAGTTCAAATAATATTGTTAGACACTTGAAGTTGTGTACTGAGAAATGGACTTCTTTGCTGTTAATAAATATGCATTAATCCAAATACATTATTTTGCTAAATAATGGCAAAGGAGTAAGCCTGAGAAAAAATTACTTGAAAAAAGTAGTGGTTTCAATTAGCATATTCTACCTTATAATAAAAACTACAGCATTGAGTTGAAAACAATCGATATCAGTCGCAAAATGATTTTTCTTTGTTTAGAATAATTAAGCATGTTTGGTCGAATAATTTTACGGTTTACATACTCAAGTAAATATTTAGTTGATTGTAGGAAACGAAAGCATTTGAAATTAATATGAGCATCTTTAGTTTAATAATTATGTGACCGAATAATTATTTCATTAAGCATATATAAGAAAGGCTAGCGCTGTTGTCTACAACTTCATCCTGAAGAGTTTTCCTAAATGTGAAATTACCCGCATGTGTTAAAAATTTAACCAAATTTGCTCAGTTTAACAAGATTACATGGTTAAAATACATCTAAAACCATTGCGCGGCAGATACTCCATCATATTTAGGAAATCCATGCAGAGAATGTTTGCAAAGACTAATAGATTTATCATATATCAGCTACTATCAATTTGAAATGAACACTTGTCATTCGATTTGTACAAATACTAGATGGGGTCGGCAATACCCTATAGTTCCGCCGAAATTCAGGGTTATAAGACTCGAAAAGAGCTATCTACAATAGCTAGTTAGTCAAATAGATGGGATTTCTCCTTTGCCAAGAGGGGGTTTGCTAGTTCTAGAACTAAAAGCCTGCGGATATGTTTATTATACTTGTATATTATTATTATTCTCTGTGCCATATAAAGTACACTTACAGTCCAGGTGTGATCAAACGCATGCGGGATAAAAAAATTTCTACAATGTCATAAGTAGCCCGAATATTCCAAGAATATTCCTACAAAGTGTAAATGGGATTACCATAGAATATTCTAGTAATGAAAGATATATTCCTATAACATTCTATTTAAACCTAATATTATTCGCACAGAATCTCTCTAAAATATTCTTTTATAACGTTTGTGGGACATTGAAGTATTACTTACAGTTTATCGAAATGACTGTAACAGTAAATATTTTAATCAACGTATGTTATGAAATAGTTTTCCATCACACTCCGTACTGGCTAATAAAACTTTGGTGTAATATAATACATAATGAAACACATATTATATTGGAAATAGGCTGTAGCACAAACTGCAATACATGCAATATAATATTGTGTATAATTAATTCTTCTAGCTAAGGGTAGGTGTAAAAAATGGTTAATTGTTAAATCATTTCTAATTTACCGCGTAAACCTACTACCACACTAAGATTTTCTTGCGGCAATAGCGGTCACAGTTTACTCGTTGGCAGGCAGTGGCAGTTAGGTGGCTGTATATAGATAGTTGTTAGCTATTAAAGCTTGACTTAACCTAAAAATGAAAAGCTTTTTCCAAAGAAAAGTTGTAGACGTGGTCTTCTCAACAACAAATTTGTTTGAAACTTTTGGAAAGACTGCAATTTTGTTCTTTGTTCTTAAAAAAGTTCTTGTTTCCTTTTATATACTGCCATGCAAATACATTGTAAAGTGACTGCTGCGAATATGGGGACTGTTGTCAAAGAGTGACTAATAAATAGTAAAGACCAGAGAGAGGTTCGAAAAGGAGAAATAATGAAGGCACAAATGTTTAATTGTTTAATAAAAGATATGTTTAATTAAATTGTATACATTTTTGTTAGATTTTATACTGGTGTTACAATGTATTAACCTTTGTAACTTTTAAAAGATAAGTTTTGAATAGATGCAGAGAAAGACAGGGTATTCTGTTAGATCATATACTATAAATACATTCATTGATGAACGTCTTGCATGGCCGGTGGGGAAGGCGTAATATGAGACTTTATTTTAACAATATTTTAAGGGCCATGAATTCTGCAGAAAGAACTTTCGCAGGAGATATCTTATATTTTATGGTAGTCGAAATGTGTATGTATTTCTGTTTTTAATTGTATATTTATATTATTTCAATTGTTTCTTAGTGCAAATTTATAATTGAGCACTATCAATAGTTTACAATAATAATTCTTTCCTCAACTGGAAATGATATAATAGAGAATTTATGTAAATGATATTCTAAAATAGTGATGAATTATTATTGAACTAGTATATGTTACTGGTTGCGGATGATTATAGATTTTTATTAGGAAACAATACGGAATATATCAAAAAATACGCTAATAAATTTCCCCTTACACAATAAAGCCATGCACCGTCAGAATACAACAAATTCATTGTTTTCCATATTTCCAATCATTGCTGTATTTAAAATATTGTTAAATTAAAATCTATTAATATTAACATTCTAGCGATATCCTTATTCATTAAGAATGTCATTCGAACATTCATAGAATATTCGTGAACAAGCACATAATATTTAGAGCGCGTTTCTAGAATAATAAATTTGCGTAATGTGCACAGAACATTCTAAGAATCTAGGCGCTTGTTAGTACATTCGTAGAATATTCTAACATTTTCCACGTGCATTCCTAGAATATTTTAAGAATATTCTGGTGCTACTACGGATTAACTAAGTATGTTTGAGAACCCTTCACTTTTATTTACGATATAGTTTATATGGTGTCCGCCTTAACTTGTCCAGATTAAAGAAAATCACCTAAATATTTAACTACCTGCTTAACTTATAGTAATTCTCCATCCAGATGAATATCATCTATTTCAGCTGGTCTATGACGTAAAAATATAATCGCATTGCATGGTCATGCACTTTAAACTTTTTCCTTTTTTATACTTGAATTCTAAGGTTTAATATTCAAGTTAAAAAGAGAATAAAACGCTGTTTGTTTGACGAAAATATAATCAACAGTATAAATTGTGATGAATGCATAATAAGCTTTGGTAAATAACATTTTTATATCAACTGTTGTTGCTTACATTGTATGTATCGTTATGTTACAAAATAACATAACAAAATATATTTTAAATGGATGTTTTCTTGGCATATTGCTTCTTTTATTTTGCCTGCTCTTACTTCCTGTTTACTGTTTACTTTCCTGTTCATTGCCATTTTCCACATTTGAACCGTTTGTTTCTTATGTTGTTTTCTCATCCACTTAAGAAGAAGTAAGGATGGTGGTGTTGAAGCGTAAGACGGCAGCTCTAATGATGATTGTTTAAATTTTGAGTAGGCAAGTAAATAAAAATAAAATAACAGAAAATAAATTGAAGTTTACCTCAAAACACCTACAGACAAACTTTTAATACGTTTTCAAACACTTACAAAGTTAAGTACTAAAAATTTTACTTTTATAGTGAGTGAAATTTCAAATGAATATACAGGATCGTACACATAGTCTAGTAAAATCTTTCTTTTAACTTGCAACATCAAAAGTATCGAAACGTTCATCTTGTCTTTATTATAGAGTTGCAACTAAAAACATGCTATTCCTGTGTAAAGAATATATGATGTGCCTCTTTTAGAAGCTCCGCTTTCTCCTCTTGCCTTGAAATAATAAAGTTTTTATATTTAAAAAAAGATTCTCTTAAAAGGATAGAAGTTGTAATATGTGTAGGTTTGATAAAATTACAATTTCCTTTTAATATTTTTTTGCCAGACCCTCCAATTTAGAATGCACTTGGTTTTGATAATGATCTCTTTCATTATTTTTTTATCAATACATTACTGACTCACCAGTACTTATTGTTACAAAAGTTACAAGATAATGTATAAGTGCACTACTACCTTACTTCTTAAGATCAAGCATCCTCAAACATTCATATTAAACGTACCATATCAGATGCAACATTAGGGACCGTAGTAGTCTCTATTATTATCTCTAGCGCGGTCCCTTTTCCATTACAACAACTCAGTTCGGGTTTATGTTAGGTTATTACCCCGCATAATTTCGATACAAAGTAATTTGTGGGGCGACCAAATAAAAAACAACAAAGTGGCAGAAGGGCGCTAGTCTGTACGTTCTATATGCTCGCGTTATATGTATATGGGTGCGTATGTATTGTCCATCTGTATGTGCGTGTGCCTGTATTTGTATGTAACAGTCGGTCTCTCACGGCCTAAAAGTGCTGATCCCGTCCCGAAAATTGGCCCCCAGCTGTTGTTCCGTTATTATTAAAGGGTAAATCGTTAACTCAGTACAAAGCGGGTTGTAAAATGTTTTCGGAGGGGAACTAGGTGTGTGCCCTGTAGATTATTTAGAACGATGTTCTTATCAGAACGAAGTATTTAATTAAATTAAGGTGTAAATATAGGAATATACACACACAATATTTAAACATATTTAAGTTTATTGCATTTAATGCAGACGAAAAGACGGAAACTAGTGAAACAACCTGATACACATTAAATAAATGTTTAATTTATTAAACGGTTGATTTGAGGAACTATTGGCTCAACGAAAAGCGAACTAATTACATGTAGCAAGACGTTTCGACGATTTATTTGTCTTTTTCAATTGCTTAATATTGTTCCTTGATTTTAATTGCGAACATACATTTTTTTATATATATATAAATTATAATAACAATGGCACTGTTATTTTTGTCAATAATTACACATTAAAATTAAGTACTTAAATTACATTACAATTTAAAAAGAAGCGGTTTGCTTGTTTATTTCTCATTTAATTGAAGGGACAAACTTTCTATGGAAAAATCCCTAGAAGAACAAAATAAAATTATAACTAGATATTTTTTGTACTACTAGGTTTACCAAAAGAATTTCATGTATTGTGCTGTAGTATCCAATGAACGATGAATATTGTAGGGGTGGAAAGAGTAAAAGACTCGTTCTTTCATTCACAAAATGTATTACTAGTTTCGACATTTTGACGTTGATCTGAAGGTGGCTGTTGCAAGTAGATACTAGTAATCATATTAATACATTTTGTGAACGAAAGAATTAACGAGACTTTTACTCTTTCCTCCCCTACAATTTCATGTATGGTTTTGTTCATATTTTAAATATTAGTATTAAGTCGAATCATCGTAATTGTTCAAGTTTAAAGCTTAAAACATCTAATCCACATTTTATGCAAAAATTCCAACAAATGTAATTCAATTTTTGCTGTCATAAAAAGCAATAGAAATAAAATATTAAAAAAGAATAACAATTGTTTTCAATAACGATTAAAATAATTTTTAATAAAAAATAAGGTTTTTTTTTCACATTTTCTCGACTTTTTCAATAAAAATTACCATTTGGCATTTATGTCTGATAGATTATTTTATACATCCATATTAGGAAATTCTTATAAAACTAAACCTTAAACAGTTTTTTGTAATTGAAGCAATGGTTTCCGTAAATTTATTTCTTCAAAGAATTATACAAGAACACATTTTAAATATTTGCACAAATTATGCCATCTGGTCACCTGCGAGTAATCGATGGCTAAAATAAACAACAAAGGAAAGGTATATGCGTTTTACTGTCAAATTTACACTCAAAATGTTGTTTTAATGCTAGGAACATCAAGCAACTTTTTTATATCTCTCAGTGAATGTAATATTTGCATATATCTAATATGAATAAGGGCTCAAATATCCATCAAATGACGTTTATCAAATATCAATAATTGATATACAGCAGCTGGCATAACTGTTGTAACATACTTCATTTATTATTAAAATATGTTAATTTTTTTTTGGCGGATAGGTTCAGCATAACAAAAAATTGTTTTGACGTATGTCACGTGCCCACTATTACAGCCAGAAATTTAAAAAGCATGCCCATGAATCGTTAAAAAAAAATTGGTTAGATGACATGATATCCATAAAAGTTGTTCTGAATTCAATTTTGAGACCAAACGTAAGTTTTTGTAAAAATGAAAACAATAATTTTTGAAAATATTTGTGAATTTTTTTTAACATATGTAAATTACAATGAAAATATGTTAATCAGTTTTAAAACCTTGCTTAAAAATATATATTTTGAACAAATAAGTATGTATAAAATTGATTGAATGAAGAAATATAGTATCTATTTACTTATTTGTGGATATGATGATGAATTTATAAATGTTTCAACAGGAGATTGAAAGAAAATATACGCCTTCAGTTTTTCTACAATTTTCTTCTTATTTATTAAAAAGTCAATCATCTGTTTGATATAATAAAATGATAAAAAGAAAAATAATTTCATAAACTTTATACTTCACAGATAAAGGTCTTCTCAAAAAGAAAAAAAACTACGGTAATTGTTATAAGATGTCGATACTTTAATAACAATAATATAATAACAATAACAACAGTTTAACAATATCTAACAGCAACAGGTTGCTTATTAAAGCATAAATCCTATATACTATTCGAAATAATCCTCCTATAAATGAAGAAACAAGCGCAAAATCATTGTAATACACAAAGGAATTAAATAACGAATATTCAAAAAAAAATATCGTCGTGCAGTAATTGTTAAAACGTTAATAACATTGATGATAGAGAATAATGACGTGAATGACAAGGACGGAGTGTAATATAGCGTTATTACGACCATTTGATCTGTAAACGCAAAAAAATAGTAAACTAGAAAAGTACGGAGCATAGATTATTCAGGCTATTAATCTAAAAACAACTTCGGAAATAATCCTTGGTTTGTAAGTGACATATAATCAAATTCCTTTAAAAGATCATCATAGTTGCAATCATGCCAACGAAATGATTTATGTTTATAAATAGTATAACCTTTTTAATAGATCAAATATCCAAATTTATAAATATGGAATATTTGATTCATCATCAATTTTTCACATTTTTTTTATCGTAAACATTGCAATTGTTTATATAAATATTTTTTTGCACCTACATATACTGTTTTAGTGATTTATTGTTAAGAAAGCAAGTATACCTTAAAAAATGAAATTCTAGTTTTTTTTATTATGCCATATTTTCTTTATTTATTATTATCTATTATTATGTATCATTTTGTTATTTATTATTTATTTATTTATTAGCTTCAGATGTGCATCTACAAATGCATATAAATAAACAGTGATGTATCTTGTACTTCATACAGCTCATATCCAGTCTATTACATCACCTATAATGTAAAATATTTTTAAATACGTAATATAAAACATTACAAGCGTAATTCATAGACGATAATAGCAAAAAGTGAGTACAAATCAAATAGGTACCCTTTAACCGTTAAAATAATCATTAATATTATTAAAAGCACGGAATGTCAAATATTTCTTAAGCTCTCTCTTCAACAGTTATTATTATATTATTATTATTATTTTATTTTCTGCAATTTATTCCAAGGAGTAACCAAAGACGATATTCCTTACTTAGCCTGTTATTAACATATGCTTACCATCAAATACTTTAGTAAAAAGATTATCCAACAATTAATATAATTTCTGCGTCTTCTTCGGGTTCTAAAAAATGATACTGTGAACTAGGGTTGGGCATTATTCCAATAAAATTGTTCAAGATGATCATTTGAATAAGAAACATATCTAAATAATTTATTTAAAGATAAAATTATTTACAGATAAATATTCATAGGTAATTTTAACTATAAATAATTTCAGCTATAGATAATTTTAACTTTAACTATGTTAATCATACTTAAAGATAATTATATTATATATATATATAGTGCAAATCCACGCCTGCCGATGACTCTGAAACTCCAAACACGAGCATTTAGGGCAGATGTTTATCTTCTTCTAATGTAGTAGGTGATGTGTTGATAGACGCTTTTATTTTGGATTGGAAATATATAAATACTTATCATATGTATTATGTATCAGTGTTTTATTTTACTTTCGTCATATTTACATATTTATATTTACTATAAAAATACATCGAACAGATTTTATCTAATATGTAGACACAACACAGAAAGTTTCCAAAAGCGTTAATCTTTCGAATTAGCGTTGATATAGAATACTTTAATAATGCTTTTTCACATATACACTAATTATTAATTAACTCTAATAAAAAATACACAGTTGTTACACTCAAATTGCTACCGGCTTACTGCCCGAAAGTGCTTATTTTATGAAAACTTACAAATATCAGATTTATTTATCGCTAACGGATAAAGATAACAAATACTTTTACATATCGTCTATTGATAAAGATAATAGATACTTTTGTTTCTGACCTATGGATAAAGGAAAAAGATACTTTTGTCTATCGCCTTCGGATAAATTATCTGTTAGGTTATCTAATTAAATTTTTGCTCAACTCTGCTGTAAACTATAATTTAGAACAGGCTATTGGGCTTACATATTTTTAACTCCCTGTTTATCACAATAGTCTCTTAAAAAGTTAGTGTTACAATGACGCCTGCTCACTTACCACGTAGCGGTGAATGTTTCAAAAAAGGACAAGCAATACAACATTCATTGTAAGACGTGTTTTTTTGTCTTTCGCATTAATCTGTTTTTATTCATCATTTAAAATGTGATTTTTTATCCATGTATGGAATTTCAATGTTCTAATGTTTGAAACATAATTGTCTTATGCGCGATAGTTCTCTGCAAAAATCTATATAAATTTGTCAAATGCAATGCAAAACGTCAAGGCACAAGCTGCATTACCAACCTCGCATGAAATGTCATGACATTTGATTGCACATATTGGACATTTTCATCAAAACAGCATCATATGTGAGGATATCTTTTCAAAAACTTAATGTTCCGAATTCCGAAGTGAATGTGCAACCTGTGTTAAAGAGCTATACTGAATGCAAATGAATCCACTTTGTGCATTCTTTAACTTTTTCGTTGTTTTCCGTCACTTTGCGCTGTAGCAAAAGTAACTGAACGTTAACGAAAATACCACCTGAAAGTATTACGAGCGAACCACTATTTAATATGCCGGAGCAGACTTCACCAACCCAACATCGTCGCGTTAGTATAATTACGTTTCTACACTAACGCAACGGTGAGGCAGCAAGCTACGTGCAGCGTCAGGGAGCAGAACGTGTGCTGGTGCACTATAAGGTGAGCGCACATGTAAAATTAATTACGGCGACTTCGGTATTAGCGTAGGAACGTAACAAATTTAATTCCCCATTAGTCTACTCGTTGGTTCCTTTGGATTCCCGTTTTCCCGGCTCCTTTGCTCTTCGCGTCTGTTTTATTCCTCACTTGTATAATCTCCGGTGACGTTTTTATGCACCGCATTAACAAGCCCTAATGCGACGAAGGGGTAGGCTAGACTGGAGATGAGCGTTGGAGGTACGTCGTTTGGGCGTGTGGGCGGTTCATTCTATGAGAACCACATGTCGAGTTTTCGGGAGTATTTTTCACGCGCGTTGTTTTTTTTTTTATTTTCATAATTATTTTCGTCGCTGAGGGAACGCCCCAACACCAACAGTGTATGAATGTTAACATTACTCTCGACGACGATTAAATTTGTGTATATTTACCAAAAGACAACTTTTGGTAAATATAACTTTTATCTTCACTTGAAAAGGTTTGATAAAAACTAAACTCTAGAAGAAATCCGTAGCTTAGAGCTAAAAGGGCCAATATCACCCTGTTCACATTTGAGAAAATTGTACTTGAAGTTCTTATCAAAAATACTTTTAATTTCAGCTTAAATTGAGTGCAAACTTTGGCTTACCAACTTTGGCTCAACACATAGAATACTCGAACAAAATATGAAAATAAATAAATTGCAATAGTTTACTAAAAACAGCAAAATATTGACATTGACCGTTCTAGCTCCAAGCAACACAGAAATATCCCCGTCAATTTTACCTTCGAGTGTTGAAAAAAGCTAAAGTATCCCATCAAGGAAATTGTTACACGCAGAGAAGAATGTTGGAACAACAAAAATTACACTGACCTCATTGAATAGAAATATATATTCCTATTGAATTCTATTTATTAATTTAAACAATTATTTGTTTTCAGAGATTAAATCAAAAGAAAAGGTAGGGTCATTGAGAAATTTGGATTAGGCTAACCAAAATTGCAGTTAACTTAATTAAATTATGACATTGAAACTGCTTTTCCTCAAATCTACTATTCACTCCCCTAAACAAGTGGTCTGAATCTAAACGTTATTATATCAGTTTTCTACCCATATATTAGCAATTTTTTTTAAATGCCTATATGTGTTCCAGAAATTTCAGTAAATATGGCACTTCTCCTATTTCACTTTAGCAACATGAGACTTAGCACAAAAAGCACGATAAGCACGATGATAAAATATGAATCTGGTAGATGTAGCAGATAAATTATTAACGCGAGCCCTGATTATTAAAAAGCGACCGATGACATGTTCAAGAGCAGTGGTCTAAAGCCTCTCCTACTTTTTAGTGTATACAATATCTGGATTTTTTACATTCTAGCCGTTATAGATAAGAAGCACAGCTGTTGTCAGGAGCTACCAAATTAAAACACTACAAAAATTGAAAAGGTAAAAGTACTAATTATCCGATAAAAATGCTTTTTGTGACTAGATACATTACCAAGGGCATACAGCTCGTCGAAGTTCCTATTTATTCAATGCAAATAAGGAGGAGTCGACAGAGCGCGCCTGAACTTCTTGCAAAACGAATTGAAAACCCGTATAGTAGTAATG
The DNA here is from genome assembly GCA_004143645.1 of Protaetia brevitarsis. Lineage (NCBI taxonomy): Eukaryota > Metazoa > Arthropoda > Insecta > Coleoptera > Scarabaeidae > Protaetia > Protaetia brevitarsis. The sequence goes on along the minus strand of RXPK01002592.1, from coordinate 20,851 downwards.
TGACATTATTATTGACTCAAAACAGTTTTACATTTGGCTCAATATATTTTCTTATTTAATACATTTTTTTTAAATCGGATTTTCTCATTACTGTAACAAAACATTACTTGTCCATCTATTTATTTTACACAATTATAACAAGCTTTTTAAGTATCTATTTAAATTATCTTTATATTTAGTTTAGTACAAGTTTTCTTTTTTAAAATTATTTACACATAATGCATTATCATCTATTTTCAAATATTCGACCAATTTCCGTGGAAAATTAGAAAATGATTAAGTATGTTCAAGGAAGGTTATAATTACTTTTGCAATTAATCCTTTATACATGTCTAGTCTCATCTAACTTAAAGATGTGCTAATAACATGAAACTGACTGCTTTTTAATAAATATTTTTGCGAAGAATTCACACCGAATACTTTAGTAATAAACAGTTTATCACAATTTGTAAGTAATCTATTATATCATAACAAATTCACAAAAAATAAAATATGCAAATATTGGATATGATCACAATTAGATGTAAACACATTAGTTAATGCTGCAGGGTTCTAATTGGGAAAGGAATTTGACAATCTGTCGTTTTAAATGCACTGATTCTGCTTAATTAGTTTTATGTCAATTCCCAGTAAAATTTGTAATATTTGTTATCTAATCTTCTTAGATATGTCTCAGTAGGAAACATATTCAAAAGTATTCATTTAAAATGGCTGTTTCTCCCTAAAAAGCAATACTAAGAGTGATTTTCAAAACATTATTTCAAAGCTTTAAAATTACTTTAAATTAAAGGTCTCATAAATAATACACAGACTTTTGTGCCGAAGTAACATTGATTGTGAAACCGGCCCTAGGGGATTCAAAAATGTATACCGCAAACATTCTTGGAATACTATGGATTCTGAAGTTCTAGCTTAGTGCGTAATGTTCGTACATCACAGAACCACGATGTAACTGACTACCCCAAAACAATTATAAATTGACATTAATGTTTAGTGATGTGGGAATGACAGGAACTTAGGTATACCATACGCAAAATATGTATAATTCTATTTATTAGACTCTTTCTTAACTGACGATCAGTGTAGCAGAAATTATTAAGTTTTTTACAGAAAACATCCATATTTTCTCTTCATTTTTAAGGAATAGACCTCCACATAGTGAGAAATGGTTATTTCAGAAGAAAATATGTGTTAACTGTTTTTATGTTTTGCCAAAACAAAGTGGTGTTGGAAAAGCTTATTTAATTAAAACACATATTTGCTTTAATTGACAGTATTTAGTGTTGATTTATACGTGAACACTTTAAATATTTCAAAAAAATAACATACAATTTAAAACAAATATTACACCGAGGGAATGGCAGGTGTTAAACACTACATTTTTCTTATCACTGAATGATATTGAGGTTAGTGAATCACATCAATGCTTTCATAGCAGATGCCTTTTATAATTTTATAATAAAGATTATTCTCACTGAACGAGGGCTAAAAAGATTACTAAGAGAAAATTGTAAAAGTAGATTTACTGATAAGGATTATTTATGCATATTTGCAGTAAATTATCTCCAAGGAATAAATATAATGGATTTAATCGCCTAACATAACGCCCATCGATCAATCTACTTCAACAACCCTCTTTAAGCATAAATTCCATAAAGCATCATTCAGATTGATTGATAAGCTGTAAAGGTGATTAAATTTATGTAGCCGATCTAAAAGGTCGAGTCCTCCCAAGAAATGCTTCCGCTCCCAATAATCTCTTATTAAATTTATATTTAAATCTTGGAAAATCAGCGTCGTATACACGCAAGACGAAAGACTTTGCTCGACAAGTGGTACTTCGGGTTGTTTTGCTTTTTCTCTGCCCTCTCAGCGTATACGGTATCAAAGGGCACTTTTATTATACAAAGGTACCTTAGAAGAGCCGACGGTAAGATTTAAATCTCAGGAAACTTTGCAAGAGAACGTTGGATACACTGACTTGTATTACTTGTTGTACGTAATGTGTATTAAATTACGCAGTGTAGTTATTTGTTTTAGAGTAACTGCAGCAAGATTGCATTTCAAATTACTGCATGGGGTATGAGAGTATTTACAATAATGATTGTAAGGATGATATAAATTTGTTTATGAGAGTCAACTACAACATAACCTTCAAGTAGTGCAGTTGCGGGTTTCTTATACATCACAGCTTGCTTTGTATCTTTTTAATTCTTTTAAATTAAATTTAATTTAAATAATATTAATCTGCAAGTTCATCAATATCTTTAATATGACTCTCCCCAATATCATCATTAAACGTCTGTGAGAAAAGAGCCTTTGCATCTTAATACTGTTTAATCGTTTTAAAGAGGTAATATTATTTATTCAGAAATTCATTGCTCTACTTGACTGAATTTCACAGCTTTATGCTGTTATATTTTAGTTCTATGCATTGGGGCACAGTATTGTTTAAAGAAAAAAATATTTCTCTATATCATCATCATATTCGACATCAGAATTTTTATCTACAGTGTTAATTCAAAAATGTATCATTCATCATTAGAATCTATGTTAAGAAACATGAGAACACAGGGCTATTGTAAGAAATATCGTTTTTATATATATATATTTATTTTGCTTGGTTTCCAATAAAATTTCACTTTTATTTACACAGTTTTTAAGATATAAAATACAATAATTCTAAAATAGTAACTTTAACAAGTTAATGTATTTCTGCTTTTAACTGTAATAATTAGGACGAATTAGCTTAATTGGTAAAGCGCTCGTCCGGCAAACGAGAGGATGTAGGTTCGAATCCTGCGTGAGGAGAAAAAATTTTCTTGGGAAAAATTCCACCTAATTATTACAGTTAAAAGCATAAATACATTAATTTGTTATTTTCATATTGTAAAAAACTTGCAATCTTTGCACTATCAACTTTGCTAAAAAACACGACAGAACTTGAGAAATAAAATATAACAATAAACCTAGTCAAATGCAAATAATAATAACTCAGGTAAAAAGAATAATAGTAACTCTAGGATTCCTGAAATGCGACGTTTCGACAATATATCTGCATGCGTCATCAGTGTAGCCCTGAGAAGGATTATATGTTGTCAGTTCCACTTCTGAAACTGATGAGAAACATCTAGTCTCCCTCGGATAATGCTTGTATGAGTATATCTGTCGTTATGTTGCTTCATAATTTCCCGTCATGAATAAGGATAACACTATACCATTCACATCGGCTCGAAAAATGAAAAAAGTTAGGTACAAATGCTGTACATCCAATTTTGTTGGAATCGACAGAAGTAATGTAGGTTTATAAATTCTTTTCCTAAGAGTAAGTATTAAAAACATATATGCTTAAGAACATGCGGTCGCTGTTGGAACAGAATCCCAAAATCTTTGTTTTGAGTTCGCGTAGAATAAAAAAACCAACGAATCAATATAGAAATGTTGATTAAGTGATTTAAGTGATTTATTTAAATTCACCTTCTCGGTCACTCCACCTGATTTCATCCACTCGAGGGCTGGTGAAGGGCGTTTCTGTGACATCATAGCTACCTTTTTCTACTTCTTGACACAATTGGCGTTAGACTGGATGACATGTTTATACGTTGCTGTGTAAGTATTGGCGACTGCTATGTGCTATTGGTTCCGTTGACTGACCAATTACTTCAGGAAGATGTACCTTGTGGTGGTTGACTGATGAAATGAACATTTGGTTCATATCGGATGTAATTTTTTGTGCAGACAAAGTAGATTTGCGAATATATGATTCTTGCAAAGTCTGCCATCTGACAGGTAAATATAGAGCATCATCCCATTTATTTAAGCTTTCTGGACGTTTTTCAGAAAAAGATAGCTGTGGTGCCACCGAAACGTCCTTCCAGCAGCCCTCGACCGGAAAAAAAAAAAACCACGCGGAGTGGCCGAGAAGGTGAATTTAAATATTATACTCCCGAGAATTTCAGATATACTAAGTGATTTATTTGTACACACTGCAAATCTTTATGGTTAGTAATCGATGATGTAGTAAAATATTCTTACATAAGCAAAGAAGGAACTCGGAAAGGCATAGTTTTAGCGTAGAGTTATAAGAGTAGCAGATAAATTACATACTTTATAAAAACACCATGGACAATGTAAAAAAAGGGATGCATCAGTCAACAAAAGAATCAGATTAGAGAAGGATAACAGGATATAAAGATGTGGAAAGCATTGCAAATCTAAAGATTTAAAAATTATCATCATAATATCCAAGGAGCCACTTGGATATTATGATGATAATTTTTAAATCTTTAGATTTGCAATGCCTTCCATGATGAGGGTATTGATGGCTCACCTAGTCAGGTCTAAGACAGTTTCGCTTCGGAAAACTGCACGAACTAAGCAAAAGGAACGGGGTTACCTCACTACTTTGGAACATACTGATGTGAAAAGAAATGAAATAATATATAACCTCGTCAAAAAAAAAATTTGAAACACCATTTTTAGAGAGCCAATTGCTTTGGGGATTTAAGTTACGGCACAATACTATAGAAACCAAAAAGTAAAGTAGAGAAAGTCTATATCTGGCATAACTTTTTAGAAGATAGAAGAAGATATATCTGCGTACCAAGGAACATGTCAGCCCCCTGTAGACTGAGGAGACATCAGTCTCGGAATAGCAGAGGAAGCTGAACGTGGAGCCTACGAGAAAGAGAATAAAACATCTACCTACCTGCTCTCAAATTGCACAGTATGTAGCTCAAGGGCACTATACTTCGGAAAAGTGGGCCCTTTCCATATGCTGCATTTTTTAAAAGAGAGGGGATTGAATGCAGAAAGAATGGATTTTTTAGGTTACCACTATCGCCTTACACATAAAGACTAAGGCTGAAACGCCTACATAGTAATTTAGAAATAATGATGACAGCATGTATACAAATTGGTATAATAAACCTATGGCATCCTTCGGATACATAAATTTTCATTCTGTCACCCCGCTTTCCTTAAAAAAAGGTAATAGCGCTCTTTTTAATAATTTAACAGACATAGCTAAAAAATTATCCCACTCTAAATTTAGAAGAAAAATATCAAAGATAATTAAAATGTCTTTAAAAAATAGCAACTTCTCTACAAAATTAATAGAGACTACAATAGCAAATAGGATGCGATTCTTCAATTCCTTATTAAAAACGATTCTTAGAAAAAAATAGTACCTGTCACGATCATACAATATAAAAATTACTAATAAATTAAAAAGTACAGCGAAATCGATTTTGGGCGATTCAAATTAGAACTCCATAATTACCTAAGACATAAATTGAGACAAGCAGTAGGTGCCTACCTACCGAATTAAATCCAAAAGAGATGGGAAATGATCTCTGCAAAAAGAACCCAGAGCCTCAAATTTCAGAAACGATTTTGAATGAAAATCTCAGTGCTTAATAAGACGATCAACATTTTTCACTAGATGCGCAATTTGTTCTTATATATTTACACGTAGCATCCAGAATTTTCATCAGGTGACTAAAAATAACACATTCACACAATTGCAAAAAGGATGACTATAAGTTATTTCTTTAATCGTATTTTAACCCTTAAATTAAAATGGTACAGACCAAGCAAATTGCCCATTTTCTTATAAATTTATCCTCAGTATTTCTCCTTTTTTTCCCTTAATTCAGACATATCTAAATCCCTTAAAATTTGATAAAAAGAAAACTGAGAATTGGAGCAAAAACCTTAAAAGGTAATTCGTATTCAATAAAAGTTATAGGGACTTAAGAGTTTTAGATCAAAGTGGTCGCTATAAATATTTTTTTTTTTCAAACTCAACTAGGTCAACTCTTTTTCCAGACACTGCTTGTTAATTCAAGAACTTATAGGAAAATAAATGTATTACGAAATCCATTTGTCTTCTCCAACGTCATCGTTATCTTCCAATTCCTCTTCAATTCCCATATCGCTTCGGTTCCAACCCCTTTTTTCCATCAAATTTCGACCTTCACGTAGCGAACCGGTAACGGGACCGGCTAAAATTAATATGCTCGCCGCTCTGATGGCCACTGATCTGGAAACGCGCATCGCGCAGCACATTTTAGGGCACGTGATTGAGTTATAGCTCCGGTCCCGTAATTAATCTAATGCTCTTCATACACAGACAGATTGTAATTTAACCGACTCTCGCATATATCACAGCTAAGCATCGGGGCGTACGCTACACTGCCTCCCTCACGCGCACGGCCTCGCAGAACGCGTCTACTTAGGACAGAAAACCGATAGAGTTCGCTGTAACCCGCTCTTCCATATTTCCGGCGAATTTATGCTCGCAACCATTGGAACATGCCCGGCCGCATGTGCTTCGTCTATTCTTCCTCTTCGACGGTTGCTACAACTCCGGTTAAGAATGTTAATTACTGTTCGAGCGTTCTAATTAATAATCATCAGCACGCCATTTATTAACAGAAATTGCTCTCGCCTAATTGGATGTAGCACATCCTGCCATCTAGTGGCCGACATTTGTCATAGCCTGCGACGCTAGACGAAGCCTCGTGAAGCGAGGCGTCGGACCCGATGGTGGCGGCGAACGGTAATAATTCAAGGTATAGAACACTTGTCGTCTTTGCTCGCGACAATCGCTCCGTGAGTGATAATCCGAATTTGGAAGTTCGGAATTGATTTACGAGGATTCCATGGAGCTTCGTTTTCGCGGAAATTTATTTGGTGTACGCGTCCGTCGTTCGAGACATAAATTTTAATAATTCTCTCATAAAAATGTATGATACACACGATGATTTACTGGCTCTACAATAGCGTAATATTCAAAAAGTTTGCAACATTGGTGCTTTACCTATGGTGCTGTTCCTCTGTGAATTGAGCTGATGAAAGTTCAAACTCTAGAACCAAAATAAATGGAATATATAAATATAAAGAGAAATTTTATAGTCGACAAATACAATCAGATGCCGTCCATATCAATATTTTCATCTAGTGTATCGACTGGATTGCAAGCATTGTAGTCAGTTGACTGCTAGTTGCGGCAATTGAATTTATTGCTAAAGTAATGGTAGCTTTTTCATCAGAAGAGTAAATAGATCAAGGATATCTTATGCTAGTACTTAATAAATACAGATATTCAACCAATAACTTAGTTTTAAATCTAAAAGAAGGGCTGTAACGGTATCTAACTTATCGAGTTACCCTCGTAACAGCGATCTCATGCTTCCTGATTCTTTCGTCGTGGCGCTAGCGATAACGACTGCTAGCTACCCAATTGTAAATTGCGCGCAAATATGTTTGGTTATGTATTAAACGTATTACAATATATAGCTCAAAATAATCCTGGTGAGGTAGCATCGGAACGTGAGGGATGACGTGAGCGAAGCCTATGACCTACACCCGAACATCAGACGGAAGATTGCGCCGTGTCATGCCCACGAGGCAACTACGATCTACAATCAGACGCGGTCGGGAAAACTAGTATCGTGTCACACCCGAAGGACGATTACGATCTATAGTCCTACAGTAACGAAGCAAAAACTGTTGCCGTGTCATACCCGACGAGTGATCACGATCTGTAATCAAGTCAAGGAGGAGGATTAGCTATCGGCGGAATCCACCACGATTGCGGTAAATGCACGTCTTATATAGGTATGTGGCGCAGGTTGGGATTGCAGAATGATTATCCAGCACGTGTGGAGGCGTTATACTAATAATTGGAACTAAAGCGCATGCCGACAAAATGACACAAACAAAGACAAATTAATAAATAACCTAGCTATAACGTTGCCGAGACTATGGGAAAATTAATCGGGATAACTAAAAAAAAAAAATATTAAAATACATTACTAACTTGAAATATACTAAAATGAATTTTCCAATATAAAGCGGGGCATATACTAATTTGCTCGTATATAGCAGATTATTTAAAAATCGACGAACTTTTTTAAAAATTCTTAATAAATATTAATCAGAACATCAAGAAAGCACCTTGTAGTAGGCACATCATATAAACTTTTGCACAAGAAAATATATATAACGTTCAATGAAGCTTAACTGCGCAGTATTAAACGTAACGCATTTTATTTTCTGTCTCTGCGCACTCTTTTTCAAAATGATAGATAATCGAACTATTATGAAGTATAAAAAATCATTTGAATAGTTTATAAGTTCTGCAGAAGTTTTCTTCATATAGCTTTGGTGTTCTATGTCATATACCATAGGATATTGTCTCGTTAAATCAGTTGTTCCTCCTATGTATTGCTAAATGATGTATTGCTAAGAGATAAGTCTCTCTTACATTCAATTTACCTAGAAACTTCGTCTAATCAATATGGTTAGCTTCTTATCCGTATTTGGTACTTGGTATTTATTTCTTGGTAGTGAAGGGAAAAATAAATACTATTTTATTGGTAAATTCAAAAAAAAAGAAAACTACAAAATGTACCTACATGATTATATCTAAGAGCATCATTTCTGAAAATTGATGAGCTTACATTACATAGTATTGAATAATTAAGATTAATCATTTTTTTTTAAGGCTCCGGTTAACAGCAGTAGCATTAGCTCTGAAGATGTCCTTTGCAGGTGTAGACGAAACGTCGGCCAGAAGAAGTAGCCAGCAGAGTACAGTTCCGATAAATTTTAGATGTTCAGATAAACAAAAAGCGAGGAGTGCAAAGTCGGGGTAATCTAGATGGGCAACATCTAAAGCAATAGCTCTGTTATTTGAAAATTCTGTAAATATCTTACTCTTTTGTTTCTCTTGCTGTATCAGCGGTGATATTATTTTTACGGGTCGTAATTCGGTTCCACGAATAGCAAGATGAGTTTGTGCCGATTAGATTTTAATGCTTTGAGAATTTATATCACCTGTTGTGCTAAACCAGGTTTCATCAGAAAAGAAACAAGGTAAAGTTTAGATCACATTTCTCAGTTTGTATTGAGCTAGTGGAAATATTCCATTCGTTTTTCAAAATTTAGTAGCAATAATTGCTGTACAATAAATATTTTATACGGTTGATAAAGAAATGTCTGAATGGTTTCGTAAGGTAAACCTATAAACAATTTCAGTAAAGTGGAAGTTCTACCGGTTTGTTGTGCAAATTGTAATGGCTTTCCAAGACTGAGATCCAAACGAGTACATATTCATGTTCCATCATATTTCTAGTACAAATTGAAGGAATCAAGTGATTTTTTCTTCAAAACACTTTCGGTTTCTCTGAAGCGATGAACAACTCGATTAATATGTCAAAGAAAAGTTTCATTATCAAATCATTTATAAATTCTTCAGCACAAAGCATTGCTGAATATTTTTACTACCCATCACTTCCTCGTTTACCATTAACTGTGATTGGGCGCAATATTGATTTATACATCACGGATTTATTCATTTCTCGAAAGATCGATGGTTACAATCTATGAAGATCTGTTTCATCGTTCCTCACTAAATTGAAACCGAATATAAATTAAGGTGATCTATTAATTTAATCCGATGTCAAACATAAAAAAAAACGTGATCAGTTCGTCAAACACCTTCGGTGAACCGAGTAGTAATTACAATAATGGCAAACCTAGCGAGAAGACTAAAATAGTACAATAGTATCCGACTGGATGAGCTTCGTATTGTAGGACCCGGCTAATTAGCATCGGTCGATTACTTCGCCAATTACAACCTATATTGATATTGGCCTACATACGGGTAATAGATGTAATATATGGGGGTTCGAATTACATTGCCTTCGGATATTGGTAAAGGTTTATTGTTGCGATAACAAGGTTCCTGTTATTCCTACCATTCTGAGCTGTTCCATGCTTTCGTATCTAAACCAATTTTGATTTTCCACTGTAATTTCATGTGTCAAAAAGGTTATTGTTACGTTACAAAGTTAATAACATCTAGTTTCATTCCTGTATTTTTATAATTACCTACTTACAAACAATGTTCGGGCTAATTAAATTCTGGAGAGGTCATACGTCGTAGAATATCATAGCTAAAAATGTCTAAACTGAAGAGGGTTTAATTAAACCGAAACCCAGTCGTTTGTAATATAAATGCGCCGATTGATATATATATTTATAGGCATGTTGGTCTAAATGGAGAGTTCCTTAAACCATGATACCACAACATACATTACTCTAACGTTTACAGTTTTGCTTAAAAGCTGTAATGTCGAAAACACTTGCAAAATATATATTTCAGTGGCGGATAATAATCCATTCTTCATTCCCTTGCACGTTTGAGATGAGAAAAATTTCTGTGTTTGAACAAGGGCTACTACGAGTATTATAGCATTCATTCATTCATCTCTTTGGAGGACATTATTTGGATAAATACTGGATGTTGATGGCTGTAGTTTAAAGTAGAAAATATATGTTTTATAGTGTTGCGTAGGCTTTCACGGCCGGAATCTACTGTAAAACGTTTTTTCCGAGCTGTTAAGCCGTGGTCTTGTGGAATTACTTCCGTACGTTTCGTTCACAATCGCGGTGAACATCTTCAGCGGCGAGGTCGAAGTTTCCTTCGTGATGTCTCGTCCTTTAGTGATCCCAATACTTTTCGAATAAATATTAGGAAGCAAAAGAGTTATGGACAGCAAGATATTGGCTGGGACACCCAGTATTATACATGGAACTAATATGAATACTGAAAAGCAACTAACATGTCTAGATTAGGGCGTAGTTCAAAGTTCTTTCTACGTTGGGTAGAATATTGTGGAGCTAATTACTTTGGCTCGTCTTTTAATGTTTGCAAACATTTATGGTTAAACGTGTTTTTGCACCAGGGAAAACTGCATGATATAATACGGTCTCTTTTCTTTTTCGCACAAATATCTATTGGTTTAGTAATTAGACATAAGCATGTACAGTGACTTGCAGATCTAATGTCTCCCCTTTGCAACGACCAAATATCGAAACTATTTCCGCATAGCCAGGTCAAGTACTTCGGCTCAGCTCGGATTCGCAGGAAGAAAAAGAACATACAGGGCTATTATCACTCTTGAGCAGGATGTAATTATATTTTCTTAACTTATTTAAAGAACAACGGAATTTTACCAATAAAACATTTGCATGTATGAATCTGTTGGCTCTTATCGCAAGTTCACTAAAACGGAGGTGTTTCCATTTCTTTAAAATCTGTATTTGTCTTAGTGTTGCTCGTTCATATCTGTTTTATATTGTATACATTTATTTCTCATTTATATTGCATATATGTTGCTAATACTATTATATCTACACCTTTTAAATCGGGTCGGGAATTAACAGATGTTATTATATCGATACGGGTAAGGGATAATCTTTGTCTGTCGTTTTTACCCAATACAATTCAATACAACTCAAATAGTAGAACGACAAATGAAAGTATTGGGTTACTTAAATGTATAGAACTGTTAATAATTAATACCATCGTATTAAAACTATTATAATATTTAACAGGTTAACCCTCAGAACTGAAAAAAAGGATAAAAGAGAAACAACAATAACGTATTACTATGGTTAGCAACCCATGTTTCGCGAGTGTATTTTAAGTTGCCTACTAATTTGTCATGATTTTTCCGGTTTGCTGAATCATTTTATCGAGAAATTTCTACCATAATGGTTAGTTTGTATAAATTTTGGTTAAAGAGTTAATTGTATAATTTATTTAATTAAGTGTTTAGTTTTTTTTTTAAATTAATTCCTTTCTCTAAGATGTCTAGCGTTTGCTAGTTCTATTTTATGTTTGTTCTACTTGATTTTGTCGGTAAATTGCGCGTTTGCGTATTTGTTGTAAGAAAAACGATTGTAGGAGTTTTGTCAGGCAGTTCCTTGGTCGACTGTTAACGTGAGTAGACGTATTTCTGGGTATCTTTCTTTGCCATTTTGTATTCCATTTTGATAATTAATTTAATTCGCATAAATTGTCTTTTATTCTGTCCACCAAGGAATTCGTTTTATAATAATTATTATTATATTGATATGTGCACATTATAGATATAAGATCATTTATTTTCGTGCAGGAAGATATATTTTAGTTTTAATTCTTCCATTATTATTTTAAAGTGTTAATTTTTCAGTTTTTCTATTTTGCTATTTCGTTTTTAATTATCAATCACCTCGGTTTGGGTGAGTAGAAGCTTTGTGCTTGCATTTAAATTTTTCTTTTGTGTTTTTCTCTAGAATTTGTCCACACTTATTTTAGTTTGTGTTAATTTGAAACCACGTGGATTGAAATATATTGTATTATCTTCCTGAACAACTAAATCTTTTGCTTTGTATAGGAAATAGCATTGGCCTATTGTAATTTAGAATCAAGTGCAGTTTTTTATTTTTGGCCAGAACCTTCAGTTCACGGTTTTTTTCTGCCGTTTTGTAATTTTACCAATTTTAAATAAATTTGATTGTTAATTAGCATCTTTGGGTTAAAAAATTCTGTTCTTTTATTTTATATTAAACCTTTTCATTTTTGGGGTATATAAGAAAGTCAGATTTCTTTCACTCATAATTTACTTTTCGTGGTTAGATTCAAGTTTTAATTCGCGAGGGTAACTGAGGTTATTTGTTCTTTTGCGCCTTTTTAAAATTTTATCCGCTGAGCTAGCTAATTTAATTTTCTTTTTCCTTCTTAATTTCATTTTTGAAGTTCATTTTGCTTTTACAATTTCAGTCAGTACACAGCAGTATATCGTAATAATAATAAGAATGAATAAGGAAAAGCATCGGATTAGTAATTTGTAAACAAGTTCCTGAAAAGCAAAACATAATTTTGTTTCATACAATAACTCATTATTAATTATCAGTATAAGGTAATTATAATTGTTTCGGTCTGTTGTTTATGTAAGGCTTTAGTTATCTGTTATTATATATCTGCTGTTTATGTAAGGTTAAGATTTGGTTTACATAAATATAAAATACATAAAACACGAAATAGGGAAAAAAAACCTGAACTGAGGTCAAAATTTCAATAGATAATAAATCGTCAATGACACGCCTGTTCTAATATTTGCCTATTTATATCAAAGAAAACTTCTAACAGCAGTTGGGGTTCCTCATTATAAGACAAACGTTTTCTGACCGCAATTCAGGTGCACCGATCCACTGCACGTCCTATCTAACTGGGGTTACTTTTATTAATAATAAGCAATAAAAGCACACCTTCATCGATTTTATCGGACACAGTTATCTATGAATACTACATCACAGAATATCTAACAACCAGAACATCAACTTGGCTTGGCGGGAAGGGTTCGCGCATTCTCAACGCGCAGCTTGATCCGCCATTAAATCGGGCGAGAACTTGTGGTTCCGGCTATGTTCGCTCTTTGCATTAGGCACACGTCGCTGACTTCAAGTTTATATTCGTATGTTAATTTAAATAGTGTTATCAAGTGCAAGTCGATAAAATATGAAAATAATGGAAAAGAAAGTAAAATAATTGTAAAAATAAGCGATATTCTTTCATTTTATCGTAGATATGTATCATATTCTCGAAATTTCACTTCAGTTAGGTCCTGTCAGGCACCGAATTCTATCATAGCCCACCCTGACTTCGCGCCCGAACAGTGACATCAAGCTCACGAAATTTTGCCCACTCAGATCAAAAGAGCCGAAAAGAGTTTGCATTCCGGTTGTTACGATATTCTGTGACTACACTATACTGCAGGTAAATATATAATACAATACTCATATCTGCCATCTGCGAATCCGAAAATACCCGAAGCGCACGGCTTAGAGCGTGTGATAGAAAGTATAAATGCATGGTCGTAAGCGGGAGACATTGGAAAAGAAGTCCACTGAACGTCTTTAAGACGCCTTAGCTTGTGAACAAGGTTTGTAACTTAAACATCTGGATTTCCTATGTCTTTTTAATGAACAGAGATCTTAAGAGGCATTTGAATCACCTTTTACGTTTTTTTTTCTTTGTCCGTCGTTGGATGACCATTATCTCGTTTCAAAATACATTCCTTTGTATGCCGTATAGCCGCGTGTTTACATAATTGGGGGTAAATGAAATAAACTGCTATTAAATAGGTATCAGTGTGACATCTTACCTATTACAATTAAGCCTAATGTCCAGTGCCTTGGGTCCTGTTACTTAGATAAACGGTACTCACCTGTAACAAGCCAAAAAAAAAGAAAATTTAATAAATGAGTAAGTACATGAAGGCTAATTAAGCGCACGTCGACAATAAAAAAAGAAAAATAAAGTACCAGGCACCACGCCCCAATTACCGATCGGAAGGTTCCCCCATTGTTCTCTCGCGAATAAGGAAAAAAGGTGCTCGCGGTAGCGAGGTGAGTGAGTGACAAGTGACTTTACGTGCCTTTAACTTGATTACAGACGCGAATGCAAAACTCGCGTGTCGCCCAATAACAAATCTGGCAGCGGCAATCATAGACCCCTAACGGAAAGTTATTGTTTGGTCAGGTCAGGCGAACACGTCAGCCAGTACATTAACTTCGACGGTCGACGTTCGAAGGAGGACTGACGGATCAGGGCCGTAACGCTGACAAAATTCACCCTCGACGTTTAATTCGGAACCATTAATTTTAGCCCCGTGTCCTCGTGTTCGGAGGGCGGATGGGGCGGAACAGAATTCTTACATGATGTAATTACGTAGGTAACTATTAGGTATGGTAGGGTATACAAACAGGAAATATTTTAGAGAACAACGCTTTTTACGATAATAAGAGTGAATGGAAAATTGGGCTCTCTTAAGCATTTTCGCGTCGCTTTTGAAAACTTTAAAGCTAAATACACAGAAAAAAATGCTGTTGTTAAAACACAACACGTGGTATTGTAAAACGGTTGCTGTAAATGTTATTGCAGCTGATGTAGTGTATGAAATTCACAAATAGTAATTGTTTTTTATGACGCAGTAAAAATTTTGGACTTATTGTTTACAACACTCACAGTAATAATATATTTATTTATACAATTAAATTTAATAGTGAAAATATACCTAAAAGAAGTTAATAATCTAGTACTACGAGTTCCCAAATAATTCCAACTATTATTGCACATTTATTACAGTAAATTTTAAGAATTTTCCGAATGAAAGCAATGATATATTGAAAATATCAGCAAATGGACAAACAGTATTAAATGAACACACACAGCTACTACATTTTATAGTTACAAATTTTGCAGAGAAATAATATATCTCTGCGAGCACGACATGATTACGTGGAAGGCATTTTAAATTCAAGCAGGGCTCTTTCATAGCTGATAACAAGCATATAAATCCCATTTTTTAAAATGCTTTGTTAACCATGTAATAAACATGCTTGTCGAACGATAGTTTAACGTGGAGTAGTACTCTCAAATCGCGAATTTCAGAACTATCGGAAAGCAAATGGTTATGTAAAGAATAAGGAAAATTGTATTTAATTTTATTCCTCGTAAAGAAAATACTTTATATTTGCCTAAATTTAAAGAAAGTTATTAAGAAATAATGCAATATTCTTGAAACCTGTTGTAAATTGAATTGATCAGAAATAGAAGTGATTACAGTCAAAATTTTAGTGTCATCAGCGTATAAAAGATATTTTGAAAAATGAAAACATGACGCAATGTCATTAATATAGATAAGGAAGAGAAGCGGGCCAAGATGCGGCCTCTGCGGCACTCCCGAAGTAACTTCAACTAACTCCGAAGTAAAGTTGCCAAATTCTCACAGACTGCATTCTGTTATATATGAACGACGATACCTAGTGAACCAAGTGCCCCTGAATTCCAGCTAAATGCAACCTATCAATCAAAATGCCATGGTCGATCCTATCAAGCCTTGCTGAAGCCCGCATATATGGAATCAACCTAGTTTCTGCTATTGAAACAGTTCAAAATATAATTAGTGTACACTACCAAATTAGTTTCCACGGATTTACCAGGACAAAAACCATGCTGTTCGTGTATCATAAAACATGTTTAACATATGCCACACACATGTTGACAATATCGAACTTGGTCGATAATTTTCAACCAAGTTGCGTCTACCGGACTTTTACAAAGCGACAAACAAAGATCCTTTCCAAATAGTAGGAAATACTCCTGCAGAGAGGGAGAAAATGAAATGAATCTGTGATGCCGCTACCGAAAGAAATGAGCCGGCAGGTGCTGCCAAATGTCAGTGAGAATTAGCCAACTTACCATCAATAAAAACTGAAGAGAAATATGTGTGTTAAACATATTACAGATAGACAGGACATTCGAAGCCCTAGAATCACTAAAATGCATTACAGCTGGCATTACAGTACTACCGCGTTTAGACTTAACAAATTTCCAAAAAAGTTTTGGGTTTTCTGTCATATTGTTCTGGATATTATCAATATATCTATTCTAATCATTGCGAATAAGTAACTTAGAACCTCCCCGCAATAGACTAAAGGTAATGTAGTCGTTTTTGTTTTTATATTTTTTACATCTGTTTTGATATTTATTTTCTCTCTTTTATAACTTTAATTGTGGAGAACAAAGACCAAGCTGGAAAGCGCGAGTCGCGAACAAATCATCACAAATATACAAAAATAATCGTGTTTCATGGTCTACAAAACCAATTGAACCGTGCGCTCGTAACATAGTCTGCATTATTAGAGATATTCGAATCAATAGATTTTTTTTCCGAATAATTCTACCCTGCCCTTTGTCTTTTTATATTGAATCATTTCTTTTTTTTATTGGTTCCAGAATGTATAATATAGTGCTTGTATATTTGTGTGTACAAACAGGGAATATTTTCATGGTTCATGCTTTTGCCCAGATTGAGATTAAATTATCGTAAATGCAATAATATTACAATTAATGGCGATTAATTCTTGATATATATATATAGTTGGTGATTTACAGTAGTCGGAAACATGTAAGCCACAATATAATGACTACTAAAGTATTTGATTGAAATTAATTGTATTATTATTTCTATCAGAAATATTTTATAAAATAACGCTTTTTGCGATAATACAACCCAGAAAATTGGTCTCCCTTAGGAATTTTTGTGTCTATTTTGGCAACTTTGAAGCGAAATATATAAGCGTTAGAAATACTGCTTGTGGATTGTATTTGTGTACAAATCTCAACATAATAAACAATGATCTAACTGTAGAAGAACGAAATATTCTTGTAATGGGAATTGTTTAGCCAAAAGATAATATTTTTAATTTTTTCTTGTTTGAAATATGGCTGGATAATATAACAAACAGTTTATATTACTTTTTAAATTGATTTATTTTACAAAATGTAACGCTAATTAAAATTTAAAAATAAAATAACACAACTTGCATTTACGATACTGCTGTAAATTAGTGTCGTATTAGATTTCATTGTAATATGTTTGAAAAAAGTAATCTTGGGTAATGATAGGTAAGTAGGCCGGTGAAGCTTTAATGATGTTGATCTTTACTCGTTGGTCTTTTTGCTAACTTCTAGTTGTGAGGATGGATAGAGATTTTCTACATTACCGCTATTGAAGTGTTTCTTGATTAGGGGTCTTGGAAACGCGTAGAACTGCTTCTGGTTCTTAGAACTATCTTTTGGCCTCTTCTTTAGCCAAATTCGTCACCTTTTGTGTGAGATAGCTGAACTACATCATAACTAGACGTACTATATTAGTTTCCCAAACCAATTTAGATACGAAGCTAGCTTCAAGGTGGGTGAGTTTTTAGCGGTTGTGTAGATGCTAGCATTTTTTTAATTTTTTTGGAAGCAGAGATTGGTAATATTTGAAAGGTAGTCGGGATTTACCCTAAAGCTATTAAGAGTTGGTATCTTCTAACGGTGTGGATATCATGTCACCAATCATATTTCGAAATTTGATCCTCCTAAGCCTTATCCTTTGCTGCTTAGAATCTGGTTACATTTCTAATGACCTCAATTTTGTTCTAAAAATTTATTAGTCACTCCTTAATTGCATAGTTCGCTCTCGCGTTTAGGTAAATTTTGGAGATCCATGCTTGAATAAGCTCGTTAATACTTTAAAGAAGTATCGAAAACGAGGACTTGCTTAATCGCACATTGGAACTAATTAACTAATACTTAAAATCTACTTTTTCGCCGTAACAAATTTCTCGTGCCTCAATGAAAAGCTGTCTTTAACGCTGTCGCCGGTGGTGTGAAATGAGTCCTTTTTCTCAGTAATTTTACAGCCTTCGAGAGCGGCCTAATCCTACTGACCGAATTGATATCGAGATATCCGATCACGAAGATGAAAGGATTGCTCCAACACGAGGAAAGTAGATACTCTAGAACTCTATCGGGAGGGATCTAGTGGGATAAGCGGGCAACTAACCGAAGAGGTGCGGCCTCGGGTGACCATCGCGTCTGGCTCCTCTCCTTTTTCCTTATCGATTCCGGCTTTGGATTGAAAAGCAGATGACGGAAGTAAGTCTTTTTCGCGTGAGCCTGCGCGGGATGCTGTGTCGTCGTGTGCAAGCAGGAAAGAGGAATAGAAATTCATTCAGAACGTCTCTGGGAGGTGCCCCGCAGCAGCAAATCTCTTCGGCATCGAGTACTCGAGGAGCAAAAGAAAGGAAAAAACTGGGAAAATACGATTGCGAGAGCGAGAGGGGACTGGTGAAAGAGAGGGAAACAAGCTAGGTATCGACGAGATTCTCTTCGTGGAAGAGAAGACGATGAAGTTCAGGACAGTGCACGCGGAATGGAAAACTAAACGTTCAGACTTTAATTTACATTTCGGAACTTCGAGGGTACCTATTCTCTCATCGAAAATGCTGAAAGCACGGGTAGGTGAATACTTGAAGAAACTAACAATTTGTGAGATATATAATTACTTTGTTAACTTATTTTCTCTCCATTGAAAATTTTTCAACGCGAAAATGTAATTTTCAACGCGAAAATGTAATTTTCACATGACGCTCAACTCAAACAAGAATTAAAGAAAAGTTAGATAAAGCATTTTTTAATGCGATTGTCCATAATTGAGTTCTTGATTTTCCAAAAAATAAGAATTTTCCGAATCTTTTTAATTTTTTTTATGTAAAAAAAATGTTGTAAATTTTGTTGTTATTTGAAAGCTTTCTTTCAGCTTTACAAACAAATAATGTATACTTCTTATATTTATTTTTAATAATTTTTCTATCGGCGTTAATTTAACGAATTGCTGATAATTTTTCTTGATTTCAGCAGCTATTTTTCAATTTTCTTATAAATTCAATACATTCGTTTTGACGTTTCGATACTTGCATTGTCCTCCTGAAAATTATGTGGAATTTAGATAAATAGATTTGTTCTGGTATTCGTAATCCTTGCTTTTCAACAACTGAATGAATAAATATTGAACTTTTTAATCAATAAATTAGTAATGTATATAATAGTTTCTCTTTTTTTTCTACAGTAAACAGTGTAAGGTCAGATACAAAATGTATTATGTAAAAAGTGAAAATTTGTGTAGTAAATCCTGTGCAGTAACCTTGTACAGTCGCCAACTTTATTATTTAGCACTCCAACGAATGGCTCGACGCTTTGATGGTATTAAATATTAATGGTATAGGCGTATAGGAATATTTTTTTTGTATAACTTTGAAGACCAGTTATTTCAGGGAAATCTGCATTATGGAGTTGTAATTTCTTTTTGACTTACATATTAATAAAGATGTTATAGTAATCTATTTCTGGCTAATTGGGTCTTATATTAGTCTTTTTTATTGATTATTAAAACTTTATTACTTTGCAAGCATCGGTGATTATGATTTGTTGATTACTAATTTTGCATGTTTTAGTTACGTTGTTTGTTATCAGTGTTTGATTGACTAATAATAACAATTTACATGCCATTAAAACATGACATTTAATAATAATAAACCATCAGTAGGCTGAGAGGAAGGGCATCATTGCCAATTTTGAAATAAAGCAGCAATATTCGGTACCGGTTTGTTGGTGGGTGACCATTCGGACAGCACCTTCCCAGTGTTTGGTGTGTTCCGGCTCTCTAAGCCTAGGGCCCTCAAAGCCTGTAGTGCTGAGTCATTATTATTAACAACAATGATAATATGTATTTGCAATTTGACCATACAGAAATTGCCAAAAAATTTACATGTGCATATAATAGATACATTGGTCAATAAAATAAAATAAAAGTAAAAAGTTATTGTATAAATAAAATATGTATAAGTAAAGCAATTATAGACAAGATAAAATACAATGAATGATAGTGTATGACAACGGACAATGAACCCTCAAGAGACTAACAAATAAGATGGGTGCTACTGGTACTACAAGCAGCTGAATCTAGCTTTGGTCCAAGAACTCTTCTACAGTTGAATGAGTTATTTCTTCACTTTTCTTTTTGAAGACTACCATTGGCGTATCCTTTATTATGGAAAGCAAGTGGTTATATAGATTCGTACTCCAAAATCATTAATTTCTGCGAGCAGGTTGCCAGTAGTCTGGTGTCCCTTTTGGTATTTCTGATCCGGTGGTGTGTTATGGTGAAACTATTCAAGGGGAATTCTTCTTTGTTGCGATGTACAAAGGTTATGACGGACAAAATATATTTCGAGATCAGAGTCAGAATGTTCTCTTTTCTAAAATGTGTTCTGCATATGTCATTGTATTCTAAATTGCATAGAGCCTAACGGCACGCTTCTGTAAAATGAACACTCTATTATTCTATTTCACGTCTGTCGGACACCCAAAAGAAGACTCCATATGCCAAGATGAATGAAAATAAGCAAAAGTAAGCTACTTTTGCTACCTCTGTGTTGATACTTGTTTTTAATTTTTTTAATCGCATATATTGCTGATGACAGTTTGCTGCATAGTCCATCAATATGGTGGTGCCATCTCATGTTGCTGTCAATGATTATGCCCACGAGCTTTGCTACCGATGGTAAGTAGGTTTTACTGTTGAATTTTAATTTCTGTGTTTTTTCTATATTTAATTTC
>RXPK01002591.1:0-102866 GCA_004143645.1 Protaetia brevitarsis | reverse complement strand
AAAGAAGATTGAGGTAAGTTCATTTTACATTAATTATGTATTGAGATGATTACAATGTATTTAGCTATGAAGACACATAAATAATATACATACACTGCGTATGGATATCTAATATGATATACTGGGAACTTAACCTCAATAGCATTTGGCGGTATTGTTGCTACAAGATATGATACATTTATTTAAAGTTTTCAACGTGCAAAGTGAACACGCAGGAAACTACCGTATCAACTTTTCAATTTAAACAACAGAAAGTCTTCGTTTTGAAGGAGTCATTCTTTTTTTTTTTCTCTTTCATTAAAAATTTGGAAATATAAAACGACTAGCGTCTTGCCATTATTGGAGGCTATGTTTCGTTGTTAAGTGATGATACAAGTAAAGGAAGGAAGAGACTATTTTGGTTTTACTCTAGATTTAATGACAAAAGTAAAGTAGGTATTAGCACTTATACACGCAAATGTGCAAGACGCAGGACGGCAATTTGAGCTCAATAGTTAATCCAACATTATTTATGTTATACTAGTATTGCGGAATCGCCAGATATCAAAGACCGGTTAATCGATTTTTAGTAAAAATCGATTTTTAAATTCAGTTTTTAAAATCGATTTTCAAACTAAAAACAATACGTATTACTTTTTTAAAAGTGCAATGTATTTTAAATTCGAAAAACCTATTTAAGGCGCAATAATCTGCTTTTAAAAACCGGTTTTGATTTTGAAAACCGGTTTTACCGGTTACAATTTTTTAAGACGATTAATCACTGCATCCAACCCGGTTTCACATAAAGGGCTTCGATTCGCAACACTATTATCTACATAAATTATATTTTTAATGCTAAATTTATTAAAAATTTCAGAATAAATCTAAACTTGAAGAAATTGAGGTGATAACACGTTGATATATGCCTTGGAAGAAGGTATTATATAAAATATATTTATTTCATATGTTTTTTACATTTATTTTTCTTTTCTATGAAATGTGAAGTCGCATTCTTTAATGGTAGAAAGACAGTTATTAGACCCAACAGATTCATTTCGTTCTGCATTACAACAAATGATGGCGGCATATTTTAATTTTCATTTTTTTAAAAATATACCCTGAACAGGGCAAACAAAACAAAAAAACTCCAATCAAACTCAAATGATAAGATTTTTTAATGTATTTTGTTAGTCAAAATTTATTTTATGGTTACAATTCAACTAGATTTTATATTATGAATACAACCAATTCTTAGTAACTATTGGCTTTTTCTTATCGACCTTTCTCCAAAATGTTTACTCTTTAAAACATTGTTTATTGAATTTAAAAATTTATTGAAATTATTGTAAACTTCTAAATGACATAAACATGTTATTAGATAACTGAAACTTAATATTTCTGGATGATAACACAATCTAATAATCAATTATTTCTAATTTCTTTGTTGTTACTCTAATCTATACGTTTAAAAAAAAATGTGGTAAAATTACCCTAAAAATAGATGGCAACTGGGCTACCGCCTATTTTTGGGATAAATTTACACCTATAGGGGATTTTTTACATACTGGTGGAATATTCCTTGAAGGTGTGGTAACCTGAAATTATTCCATTCCATTAGGGATATTTACTTTAGAGGTGTAAATTTACCAGGGAAAATTACCACACTTTCAAAGGAATATCCACAAGCATGTGAAAAATCCTATAGGCCGTAAATTTACCCCAGAAATAGGCGGTAGCCCAGTTGCCATCTATTTTTGGGGTAATTTTACCACATTTTTTTTAGGGTGTACTACAACGAAAGACCACTCACGAATCAGTCGAACATAGCCTATCTTTGTCGATCCCGGCTTTTTAATGTTATAAATATACCTTCCGAGAGAAGTTAAAGGCAGAATCATCCTGTTGTTCGACGTTTTCAGGTTGTACTTCCGCTGTATAAGACGTTAGATAAGTGATTTCTCGACCAGTACTTGTCTTAAGATAAAATCCGAATCTCTTGTAAAACTACGTCTCACATTAAACCTCCATTTTGATAAACGTAGTTAAGCAAGTGTGTGTTTTATTAAATAAGACAGTGTTCGGCTGTTGTGACCCAGCGGATTCATAACAAAAACAAGGAACTACTTGAACTTGACCGTAAAATTGTCTTTGTCTTTATATGTCGCTGTAGATTCAGCTACTGTTATTGACCTCCTGAAACTGTTTCAGGTTAACACCGATAGCGCTGAAGATGTCCCTTGCAATTATAGGCACATGTAGGCAGATTCTGGGCAGATCAGAAAAACATCCAGGACGCGATTTCAACTCGGACACCAAGCAGAATGTAATATGGACAACGACTGCTGAAGTTTACAGATTGATGACATCGCAAGCTGTTTCCAAAATATTACCTATATTCGAGATTCTCATATTAATCTTTTTTTTTATTATTAATTGGTATTCGAAAGCGGTTGACACCTTTAATTTTTTAACTAGGTTTCAAGACGCTTAAACTTGTATAAGGTAATTAATATATGCTTCTAAATATAACAAAAATACAATGAAACTTAAAAAGAAAATTAACTTTTATGTAAAACGGAACTTTTGTTTTATTTAACCCTTCCAAACTTTGCCTAAGTAAAAACTGTAATGACACGTTTGACACAATGCACACCAACTCTACACGGAAATGTTTAAAGTTGTGTTTTGTTTTTACTGGACAGAGAGGTAATCGCTTCGACGCCCCTCTGAGGCGGACGAACATTGTTTCATGTTGTTATAGCGGATTGGCGTAAAAAGGGTCTCTCTCTTTTAATACCGTCGATCTGCTGTGCGCCTTTTTGTATCGGGGACTATTTTTAGAGGAAAATCCTTTGACCACCGTATGACGGTAACGTTACAAGCGACCTCTGTTTTTCCTGAACATTATTACCTAGTTTACCGCACGCTTATTTCCTCCTTCGTCGATGTTGTGTCCCAAAAATTCTATACACAATCATTCATGATTAACCGATTTTCTGTTTGAATATCTACATGCAACAAAGACTTATTTTTTAGGATTCTTCCATTTTAAATAGTATTTACATTTCCTTCTATTTCATCGTACGAGTGACGGAAAAACGTATACCTCGCGGCTATGAAAACCTGCTGCTTTTGACGTTGGGTCGAATCCATGAATATTCTGAAACGTGATCCGTGAATATTTTACCCTGTATTTTCTGTTTAGGGTGGGTGAACGTCTTTTCGGTGTTGTTAAATTGAGAGGATAATTCACGTGTCAAAAAAATATATCTTCCAGTATTTTTATCGAAATTTTAAAATCTGCGTTTCTGCTAGCTAACAATCGTCCAACTGCAGTCAATTTGACATTGCACAGTCATAATAAGTTCCATTAATTAGCCAAATTTGATATAATGTATATATAACTGCAGTAATTAGGTTTTTGTTTACATCATACACGGACCGAAATTAAAACCATCCGTAGGCGAATATTCAACTGGTTCTCTTGCGCTGAATAAATGTTTACTATGGTCCAATTTGTACGGATAATGCTTATTATTAGAGACCGGATTATATGCAAGGTGCATATATTTTATTTTTTGCATATCTTTAATTATAGTCTATATGTAGAGGTATTACATTAATTGAAGTTAATTAGTGATTGCATATATTGCATATTTAGGCATTTCTATGCATATTTTTACAAAAATTGCATATATTTCATATTTAAGCTTTTTCTTATCCTTTCTATTAGTAAAAATTCCTAAAGTAATTCCTAATGTAGATCGACAACCGACAATTCTCAGAACGATAAATCTTTTACATTGGTTTCTCTAATACTTTTTTTCCAAGAACTGCACGTGTTTAATTTCGCCTAGCAGAAGGGATGTGGTAAATACGTTTTATTATTATAAATTCCCAAATAAACTATTCATTCATTGAATATCTTTGAGCGAAACAGCATGTAATTGTGTTACGTTTTTAAATACTGTGCGTACATACAATGAGTATAGCGAACAAAATTTCTTTATGGATTAAGCCATATCCTGAACTGGTAAAGGATGGCGACAAAATATTTTGTCGAGCCTGCAGTAAACTGGTAAGTTTAATTTTATTAAAAGCTTTACGATTGTTTTTAAATTCTTTAACTTTTGATATGGAATGACAATTGTTGTTGTAGGTGTCTTCTGAGAAAAAATACCTGATTGATCAACACGCTAAAACTTCATCACATATTGGAAAAAGTGAAAAACTAAAACGATCCACGTCTGTGCAGCAATCTATACGTCGATGTGTAGCATCAACTTCACGAAACTCAGAACAAGAAGAATATAATACGGATCTGTGTAACGCATTAATTTCGTCTAACATACCATTAGCAAGATTAAACAATGTTAATTTGAAATCATTTCTGCAACAATGAACGAAAGTACCTTACGAAAAAATTATGTCACATCTTGTTACCAGCAAACAATAACAGAAATTCAACAATTGGTAGGGAATAATTTTATTTATATCATGGTAGATGAAAGTACGGATAGTGTGGCCGTTATATTGCCTATTTGTTAATAGGAATTCTTCATGAAGATTATTGTAGGTAAATCATATTTAATTTATTGTAAAGAACTTCAAAAAACAAATAATGTGACAATTGCCCAATTCGTTCAAGAAGGTTTATCAAATTTCTTTTTACCTTGAAGTATACCTTGTGAAAAAATTTTACTAATGTTGTCCGACGCTGCACCATACATCATAAAAGAAAATTTAAAAATTTTCTATAGTAACATTATTCATACCACTTGTTTAGTTCATAGGTTCAATCGTGTAGCCGAAGACATTAGGAATCAATTCCCTTTGATTAATGATTTAATTAGCAATGTCAAAAAAGTATTTTTAAAAGCACCTTTACGAATCCAATTTTATAAGGAGCGACTTCCCGGTGTTAAGTTGCCTCCTGAACCGATTATTACATGGTTAGAGGCTGCAATTTTTTTCGCCGATAATTTTGAAGGAATAGAAAATGTAATTCTTGAAATCACTGCTGACTGCATTGCTCTAGAAAACTGTAAAAAGATAGTAACATCAACAGAATTGCTACAAAACTTTTTGTATATTTAAGTCAAATTATAGCTTTGTTTCAAGTTCCATTCGTAAACTAGAAACGCAAGGGATGTCGCTCTCGGAATCAGTCGAAATAGTAGACGAATTTGATATGCTATGTAAGAAGGTTAAGGGTACAATAGGTAATTCTATATACGATAAATCTAAAAAAAAGTGATAAATAAAAACGCGGGGTATTTGAAATTGAAGAAAGTTAAGAAAATTTTGAAAGGTGAAACAGTAAACGATTTCGACTTTAATTTTAGTTTAGAATGTATTGCAAAGTTAAAAAATGCACCAATTACATCTGTGGATGTTGAAAGAAGCTTTTCTATTTCGAAACATATGTATTCTGATAGAAGACAAAACTTTCTTTTACACAGTTTTGAAAAACATTTAATTATAAATTATTGTAGAAATATGTTGTGAAAAAAATTTTGTGCAATCAAGTTAATGTTTAAATTTCTGCTCTTATTTATTTTATGTAAAAATTTTGCATATTGTCGCATTTTTTCTCAAAAATCGATGTATATATATGCGCATATATTCCAGTTTTTCTTTGCATATAATTCGGTCTCTACTTATTATTATACACTAGCGATGGAAAACCTTTTGAAATTTATATGTCAAAATTCGTTGAAAAGAGAACGCTTTTTTACATTAGTGATGCTTTTGTTGTTAAATATCATTTGCTAAAGCTTTGAAGAAGTGCGGGTCATCCAAGTTACCAACTTATTTACTTTAACGGGATGAATTAACGAAACAAAAGAAATTAAATGTGACTAATTACTGATATTTACTGTCACATCCATATACCTAATTAACCCTAGTCCTACCAACGTTTTATCGTAACGTGTCCTACCAAGGTGTGCCTCACAGGCACACATCTATTTGTACACATTGTTGATGTAAATAATAGCAAAATAGGCATTATTTATTTCATGTAGTAGGTATACAGTAAGATTAAAACATATAGAAAGAATATTGTGTGTCAGAAGATATAATTTAAAAATAGTACAAGATAGTAAAATATTTGAAAGTTATTTATGTAGTTTGCAATTTGTGCACGTGAGTATTTTCTCTGAATGTTCACCACAAACCGTTTGCTTACACTTATCACATAACTGTGTTGACATTCTGCTTTTCTTTGATGGGCAAATATAGCACCGTTTTCCTTTTCTTCTAGACGCGAAGACCCTCCCCTGTGGTTGGTACTTGATTCAAGGTCTTCGTTTTTTGGAAATATGCCAGTCAGGATGGATATTTCTCCAAATGACAAATGAAGCTACTCCACACACATCAATTATATTGAAAAAATAGACCAAAGGCACCTATTAGTTTTGCGTTTCACTGAATATGTATATACCATCTGATCAAGTGTATCCACCCCTCCTTTCGTGGAATTGTAGTACTTATTGATTTCAGATTTATTTTTATTTTCCTCATCAATGGAGGAGTCGTTGTGCATTGTAGATAATAATATGACACAGCGATTTTTCTTAGGTACATAAGATACCAAAGTCATTGTCTTCTGAAAACCAAACAAGTTGCTTTCAATATTCCGTCGCCTGTGAGGTAAAAATTTGGTGGTATGCAGCGCTTATTTTTTCTGAGCGTTCCTACACAAGTTAAGCTTTGGTAAGCAAACTGGATGCAAGCTCGTAGCTGGTGAAGAAGTTGTCGAACGTAATATTCCTTTTAGTTCTCAGAAAAGGTTCACAAAGGTCTTCAACCACCTTTTGCGCTAAGTTTTCTGCTCTGTTGAGACCTTCTTTTCCTAAGTACGGTATTAACACGTAACGATAACTAGTTCCACTATCGCATATCCACCAAATTTTCATACCGTACTTATCTGGTTGCTTGGCAGGTACTGTCGGAAAGATACACGACTCTAAAAGGCACCAGTTGTTCATCGATGGTTAGATTACTGCCAGGAAGATAATATTTCAGCAAGTTTGTATTAACACGGTCCCACAGGTCTCTAATTGGTGCCAACTTGTCCTTTTGCTTCGGAGGGTTCTGGTCGCTTTATCGTCAAAACGAATAAATCTTAGTAATTGAGTAAATCTATTTCGTGACATACACGCTCGATAAACAGGATTTCCATATAAAGGATTCCATAGCTCATTATAGTCCACCATTCCTTGTTTATTTCTTCCAGCAGTAATCAAAAGGCCCAAGAAAGCAGGATTTCAACGTCGTCAACTGGTTTCCACAAATCGCCAGAATACGAACAGCCTCCTTATTAGTGAAAGTAACCACAATACCAATAACCGTATCATCAAAAAACAAATTGAATGCGTCACAAGGAGTATCAACATGCACTCCAGGTGGAAGTTTCACTTTGTTCAAAGCTGTTGTAATTATGTTTGTGTGCACGTGTTTTCCCTAGGCAATCGGCGTGCATTCCACTCGGTACCATCTTTTCCAATAAAAGTTTGCGAATGGCGGGCGGTTCATCATTAGCATCACTATCGTCACTTCCTCCTTGTTCATCGCTTTCTTCATCGCCAGTTTCTTGATAATCCGCTTCACTAGAAGAGGTTTCGTCATTTGGCTCTTCTTCATCTTCACCATCATTTACATCCTTCCAAATCCTCATCACTTTCGTGCAATGCATCGAGCAACTCCTTTTCAGTTAGTGCCGGCGTCGGTCAGTCAACCAATCGGTCATACTTTCTGCATAAATTTCAAAACCAAATAAGCATAAAACAACAAATCTATTTTTACTGGGGTCAATCAAAACTTTATTTTGCTTACCGGTCTATACTATACTCTCCACTAGGTAAAGAAAATAAAAATTAACCAATAGACACCTAAAACGGCCAATGCGTTCGTTAGGAAAGTCACAAAAACCTGATAGCAATGCAGTTTGTAAGCTGACTGTTTTAGCAAAACGCATTTAGGGAATTCCCCTTCATATGAAACTGGAAGTTCTTACATACAAGGGGAAAGTCCCGAAATATAAAGCATATCTTATTTTGGGGGATTTACCCACATACCTAGTTTTAAATAACGTAGCAATACATTTTATAGTATAATAACAGTATGTGCCTCAAAGACACACCTTGGTAGGACGTGTCGGTAAATTATGTTTAATTTTTTTAGTAAAATAGGAAAAATATTTTAAAAAATTTTATGTCATTCTGTGTTAAATAGTTTATTTTGAGAATACAAAAAACCTCAAGTCTGTGGGCAGTTAACTTACAAAGTTCCAGCAATTTCAAAATCAATTGTGCCTCAAAAGCACACCTTGGTAGGTTTAGGGTTAAAGAATATTATTATAACAGTATGTGTAAATTAAACCTTCTTTTGTACCGTCATTATCATTGTGAATATTTAATTTGAAAAGAATAAAGCTTAAAAAAAAAACCATTCACTCGACCAATATAAACTAGGCTTTGGTGAAATATGTTTAATGATTTCTCCAAATTTGACAATCAAACTCTTAACCATTGTTTGGACTAAGGCGTTATTCGCTCAGAATGAACATTGTTGAATAAATTACAAATTTCTTAATACTAAAACGGTTTCGCCAAATTTAGTATTTTATACAAGAAGCGTAAGATGAGATTCGTTAACGTTGAAACAGACTATATCGTCAAAGCGAATCCAGAAACTTTGTTAGAACTTCCCAAATAACATCCACGTAACTCAACACGTTCAAGCGGGTTGAATTGAAGGAATATCCTTTGCTAATTAAAAGCAAACTAAATTGATATTACTTCGTCTACGATTTGTACCTCAATAGAGGTGGAAGTTCTATGTATATATATTATACCCGTACAAACCTACATCTTCCGCTGACAATATAAGGAACAATTAATGCTCGCAGGTATTTTACGAGCAGTCTAAGGTATTTCAACCACGGGAAATGGTGGTCGATCCCCGACGGGGTATAATATCTCAGTTGGCAGGTCTGTGTATGTATAGAATCGCGCAAAAGTTCAGGAACAGTTTGAAATGTTGCTTATAATGGTGAGGATTTCGTGGTAGTTGAAATCGATGAAAAAGCAGCACACAATACATTATTTTTAATCCATTCACTTACTTTACATATCGACCCACTAGCAGCGAGCATTAAATCTAATCTCGCTAGCCTCTAGTTCGTTCTAACTACTAACTAATAGCGATGTTTAAGTTTATTTATGCCATGCAATCGGCAGGGAATTGAACGCATCACCACGACATGCAGTTACAGAAGCGCGCCCAGCGTCATGGAGAGATATCAACTGTGTTTAGTCCGAGATTTACAACATCTATCTTTCTCTTGTGTAATACTGGATCCTGTATTAATTGTTAAGGACTTTCCCGACGAGAATTTCCCGAATGCATAGGCGTGCATATCCTCTGGCTGGGGAAGGGATTAGAAGCATTGTGCTCTTGTCCTGGAGATGATATTAAATTAGAACGAATTAAATGGTTCTGGGTAAAGTTTTGGACGATTATTTCTAAGGGTTTAAAGATAATCTTCACGAGAATGGACATACAGTAATATAATATAAGGATTATTTTGAATAAAAATAATTGTAATCGGTAATTAGTTCAGAAAATCGTAAGCATATTTCCTTTTTTACTTGCTAAAGAGGTTTTTACACTCTAAGAATTGGTTGTAAAAAAAACCTTAAGCAAATTTAATTTTTTTTTTAAAACTTGCATTCAAACCAACATGTCCTACATTAGAAACTGTTCTTTCTAGTAAATTTAAATTGACATAATAATAATAATAATAATATATATTTCCACAATACATACAGTTTAGAAAACGTCAGGTATAATAATACAAACAACACATTAAAATATCAGAACATTCAAATTAAGTAAACAATTTATGATACCATCTCTTTAAAAAACTGATCTACATCATAAAATGCCTTATTAAGTACGTATTTTTTTAAATAGTTTTTAAATTGTACATCAGTCAATAATTTTATGTTTTGTGGTACATGATTGTAAATATTTAAACACTGATAAACTACATTTTTCTGTATTTTTGTTAAATGTGTGAATGGTGGTGACAACATTTTATGGTAAGTAGTGGCTCTTGTTTTATAATTACGACCTATTTCATATTTTTCAAATAATTCTTTGTAGTGGATCCTGGCGAAAACAGCACATTCTAAAATATAAATACAGTCGCGAGCAAATGTTATATTCACCTTTGTCAAAACTAATGGGTTTCATGTTTCTTGCATATTTTTTGTGACAGTTATTTCAACGTTTATATATTCGTCTTTATGGTTACAATGTCTTATGATACCTTTTGTAAATGTATTATTTTTTTATATATTTTCAAGTCTTCGAGATGTCACTTTCCCTCTCCCCATCTAAAAAGTATTATAGCTGTACTAAAAACACTCTAATGTGCAACAACTTAAAAGATCCCTTAAATCCTAACATATTTATAATGTATTACCTACAAGTTTTTATTTTCTCATTTCTTACTGTGATATTCACCCAAAATTTAGGGTGCCTATAACATTTGCTAGCGACTGTAGATGCCAGCGTAAGTATTTTACGGTCTATAAACACACCAACACAACTGTCTCTATAAGCAACGCCATATATCGATCTAATACATCTTTTTTGCAGCACAAATATTCTTTCTGCATCCACGGAGTTATCCCAGAAGACAATACCGTACTTCAGTCTGGAAAACATGCACGCATAATATGATGTTCGCGCCGCGTCAACACCAACACTTTTAGCTACAGTTCTTGCATGCATAGCTTTGCGAGCACAGTTTCCCTGCAAGCGTTTCTATATGTCGCTTCCAATTTAACGCAGTATCTAACGTCAACCCCAAGAATTTGCCCTCATCACTACAGGTAAGGGTCTCATTATTAATATTATTAACCTTTAAATTGTGCTTGTTATTAATTGTTAATATTTTGGTCTTTTTTATGTTCAGATTTAAATTATTTTTTTATAAACCAATCTTTATACAGGGTATTCCACGTAACTGGTTCATTAAAAGTTTATGATGTTCTATTATTTACTTATATTTGAGATTTGGCACAGTACTGTTCGATTGAAATATAAATGTAAAATACCTTAACCAAAATATCACTTCCGGTTGACCGGAAATGGATGTCAACTTTGTTATTTTAAATAGAATGATATAATTTTTTATTCATTTTTGAATTCTACAACTACAAATACGTCGGTTTTCATTAGCTATTCCTATAGCTACATGTTGCCGTTTTTGAGTTAAGTTTTTCTTTTTTTTTAGTCATAATCATTGCATCATTGAGAAATTAATATCTCGGTTAATACTGCAAGTAGAGACTCCAAATGTGCTATGTTATGAATGTAGATATTACTCTAAGAAACGGTAAGCACACTTTACATTCTAACATACAGGGTGTTCAAAACTGAGGAACAAAGTGACATATTTTCAAATACAGAAAACTCTTTTTTTTTTTAAATAGAACACCCTGTATTTTAGTTCGGAATTAGGAAGTAAATATCATCCCCTATCGCTTTATATGAGCATTCCCTATACCTATCTTTAATAGATTTTGAGATATGAACGATTTTTGTTAAACAGACTAAGTAGCCCTATCTTTGCGTGTTTGTAGCTGGCTCTGAATGGGATTAATGTCAAATTTATTGACTAACCAAAAGTGTTTATGTATATCATTGTAATTACACTTTCGTACAACGCAATATTAATAGAAATGACTATTCGAACAGACATTCTTGTATGGTTATTCAAAAATAATACATGAATTTGACGTGAATCCATTTCAGAGCCAGCTACAAACATTTAAAGATAGGGCTAGTTAGTCTGTTTAACAAAAAGTAGCTCATATCTCGAAATCTATTAAAGATAGGTATAGGGAATGCTCATATAAAGTGATAGGGGATGATATTTACTTCCTAATTCCGAATTAAAATACAGGGTGTTCTATTTAAAAAAAGTGAGTTTTCTGCATTTGAAAATATGTCATTTTGTTCATCAGTTTTGAACACCCTGTATGTTAGAATGTAAAGTGTGCTTACCGTTTCTTTGAGTTATATCTACATTCATAACATAGCAAATTTGGAGTCTCTACTTGCAGTATTAACCGAGATATTAATTTCTCAATGATGCAATGATTATGACTAAAAAAAAAGGAAAACTTAAATAACTCAAAAACGGCAACATGTAGCTGTAGGAATAGCTAATGAAACTGACGTATTTATAGTTGTAGAATCCAAAAATGAATAAAAAATATATCATTCTATTTAAAATAACAAAGTTAACACCCATTTCCGGTCAACCGGAAGTGATATTTTGGTTAAGGTATTTTACATTTATAGTTCCAATCGAACAGATACTGGAGCCAAAATCTCAAATATAAGTAAATAGTAGAACATCATAAACTTTTAATGAACCAGTAACGTGGAATACTCTGTATAAGCCTATTTTATTTTCGAGAGTGTTTACAAGGCTAGCACCCTCTCTGCTTCTGACTACTGCTGAAATATCATCAGCATCACATCAAAGTGAGGTTTCCGGTTGCGGTTGGCAGATCGTTGATATAAAACAGGAACAGTAGCGGTCCCAATACTGAACCCTGAGGAACTCCATTTTGTATTTTTTTCCATTCTGATTTAAGTACTACCCCATTTTCGTCAGTTGTTATTACTCCCTGATACCTGTCTGCTAAAATGCACATGATTATGCAGATTCCCTTTTTTCCGTAATTTTACAATTCACCGTATAGATGGCGCTTTGGGGTTGAACATGAATGCTGACTATATTTGGAGGAAATGCGAATAATGGCTAGAAATAGTTACGGGATGAGCTGGAGTCCACGCTCGACACCTAAAATAGATATTTGTGGGGAAGGAAGAAGAAGAAGATATTAAAATTGTGATTTCTTTTTTTTTACATTGATTGAATTTTTATTTTATTTTTTAATTATAAGTTTTTATATAATAGAATATTTTAATTTTAAATATAAATTCGTTTTCCATTCGACTAGGCAATGTGAATATACTATCCCGATAATAGTTTAAAAATAATGAAAAGCAACCACCCCAAAAACAAGAGCTTTTCACCGAATCCATTAGTACCACTATATATAGTTACATAGCAACAAAATCGATAACAAAAAACAAAGTTATAAACTACGAACTAGCGCGACAGGCCAAGCCAGGCCAGCCCATTTCCACCTACCCAGAGCTCCGATTAGCTTACAGGTACGGCAGCCCTAGTACGTGCGCCTCACCGTTCTGACACTAATTCGAGCGCAATTAGCGACAACTCCCTTTGTCCGGGGCACCAGCAGACAACGGGGGCGAACGGGGGGGCTTGTCCAGCGCCACCCCTGGTCGGTATGGCGTTTTGAATTATGCTATGACGGATACGCGTCGAGTGTTTGCAGTTGGTTTCGGTAAGTACCGCTTGGGGACGTGAATTTTCGACGTTCGGGCATTAGTGAGGGGTGGGGGGTTAATTTTAACAAAATGGAAGGGATGTAGCGTGTTGTACTATGGGAAAAAATAAAAGTTTATATTAATGTTAGTATGTTTGTAGAAAGGTGTTAAAAACCTATTATGTATATCATATTAAGCGTAACAGTTGCACAAAAAAAAAAAAAAAATTAGCGTATTTTTAATTTAGTAATTTATATTCATATAAATTTTAGTTCATTTGAAAAATTTTCCCGTAGTTTTGTTAACGTTACACAGCCACCTTATTCATTAATATGTTCTTCTTTGTTTCATTTCGCAGGTACGGGGCTCAATTTCAATTCTTAGTATATAGCACGTTCCGACGCGCCGCATGTTGAATCTACGCACGCTTGAATCCCCATCTGCGCCGCGTACCTATATAAGCCGTACATTTATCGGCAAATTTCGTCGGCACCCGATCTTCCTCTTTGACCTGATTATAGATCGTAGTCGTTCTTCGGGTATGACACGATGAAAGTTTTCTCCATTGCTGTAGGACTTATAGATCAGTGTTGGGCCAGTTAGGGGAAGTGAATGAATTTCTACAGCGATTAGACATACTCGTGTGTTGTCCGCTCTCAGTAAATCACTAGTTAACACTGATCCCCACTCATGACGCGAATAAACACGAGCGTATCTAGTCGCTGTAGAAATTTATTCACTTCTCCTATCTTGCGCAACACTGCTATAGATCGCAGTCGTCCTTCGGGTGTGACACCACGTTAGTTCTGTTTTCGCTCCTCTCTAATCGTAGATTCTAATCGCCCCTAGGGTGTGACACAGGGAGATCCCCGATCTGGCATTCGGTTGTAGTTCGTAGTCAACTCTTTGGGATGGTAGCACGACACAATTCTCCACCCCTCGTTCAATTATAGTTTGTAGTCGCTTCTCATTATGTGACACAGCTTAATCTTTTGTCTCGTGTTCGGTTGTAGTTCGTAGTCGCCCCGCGGGCGTGACACGGCGCGTAGTCTTTTTCATAAATAAAGTGTATCACACTGGTATTTATATTTAATATATTATTTTATTGTAAACACTGCATATATTATTACTGTATGTTTATAATATTAAATGCGATTTTGCTTACTTGCTTTTTTCCTTGAGGAATAATTTTTGCATCTTTTCTTTTTCTTAAATCAATTCCACACCTTGCAACGTCGGCCGGTTTTAGTTATTGTTATTTCTTGTAGATTTCTAAAGTATTTATGCGAGTGTACGTATCATTTCATTACTAAAAATCTCTAAACCTATGAATTCCTGTCCAGCACCTGTGGGAAACGATAGATATTCGCTTAATACTTAGAACAATCTCAAAAAATCAGCCATAATTCACAAACCATTGTCCTCATCGTTGAGCTAAAGAATACACTTTTAGGCAATTACTTTAATTTAGGTATTAATTTCATTTAAGCTTACGATAAAATATAAAACATTCATTAAATCACTTTACTGTTAAAATTCAATTTTCGTCAATACAAATCAAAATTTTTCCTCTTGTGTTATATGTGTGTATTGTAGCTTTGACTTTTTTCGTTACTTATATTATTTACATTGTATCCGAAATATACCGTATTTTGTATTAAATTATATCTATTTAACCGCCTTTGCACCACGATCGGCTTTTTGCAAGCGCCGGAACCCCCTTAACAACGATTGCCTTAAGATCCTCCAAATCACCCTTTTACCACCATTGTTTAACACCCTTCGAACACAACTCCGTTTAAATAACTTCCAAGTAAACACATATACAACTCGTGAATAAACATCAAGACGAAATCGAAAATATTAAACCACCCCCTTTGGCCTGCTCCACCTCCTTCCTCCGACGAGCCTCACCCCTCCAAAATCAAAGAAAAATAAATTAGTATCACAACGGCTGTAGCCATATGAAACCCCGAAACTAATCAACAATATAATCTGATTATGCAAACACTGCGGTCCCATAGCATGCCCTGCGGGACTCTTGATGCGAAAGATTCATCAATTGCGTGGGTTTTAGAATTAGGGCAATTAGGGAATGAGAAAAAGGGCAATTAGAATTCAGGGATGTGTTAGATGTCTGGTGTGTAATATTTTGAAATTGAAATACCACATGTTAAAGAATTTATAATTTCAAATTTAATGTAATTTGTTATATCGTCATTCGATACTAAGAGCATCTTATGCAAACACTGCGGTCCCATAACACGCCCTGCGGGACTCCTGATGCGAAAGATTCATCAATTGCGTGTGTTTTAGAATTAGGGCAATTAGGGAATTAGAAAAAGGGCAATTAGAATTCAGGGATGTGTTAGATGTCTGGTGTGTAATATTTTGAGATTGAAATACCATATGTTAAAGAATTTATAATTTCAAATTTAATGTAATTTGTTATATCGTCATTCGATACTAAGAGCATCTTATGCAAACACTGCGGTCCCATAACACGCCCTGCGGGACTCCTGATGCGAAAGATTCATCAATTGCGTGGGTTTTAGAATTAGGGCAATTAGGGAATTAGAAAAAGGGCAATTAGAATTCAGGGATGTGTTAGATGTCTGGTGTGTAATATTTTGAAATTGAAATACCATATGTTAAAGAATTTATAATTTCAAATTTAATGTAATTTGTTATATCGTCATTCGATACTAAGAGCATCTTATGCAAACACTGCGGTCCCATAACACGCCCTGCGGGACTCCTGATGCGAAAGATTCATCAATTGCGTGGGTTTTAGAATTAGGGCAATTAGGGAATTAGAAAAAAGGCAATTAGAATTCAGGGATGTGTTAGATGTCTGGCGTGTAATATTTTGAGATTAAAATGCCATATGTTAAAGAATTTATAATTTCAAATTTAATGTAATTTGTTATATCGTCATTCGATACTAACAGCATCTTATGCAAACACTGCGGTCCCATAACACGCCTTGCGGGACTCCTGATGCGAAAGATTCATCAATTGCGTGGGTTTTAGAATTAGGGCAATTAGGGAATTAGAAAAAGGGCAATTAGAACTCAGGGATGTGTTAGATGTCTGGTGTGTAATATTTTGAGATTGAAATGCCATATGTTAAAGAATTTATAATTTCAAATTTAATGTAATTTGTTATATCGTCATTCGATACTAAGAGCATCTTATGCAAACACTGCGGTCCCATAACACGCCCTGCGGGACTCCTGATGCGAAAGATTCATCAATTGCGTGGGTTTTAGAATTAGGGCAATTAGGGAATTAGAAAAAGGGCAACTAGAATTCAGGGATGTGTTAGATGTCTGGTGTGTAATATTTTGAAATTGAAATACCATATGTTAAAGAATTTATAATTTCAAATTTAATGTAATTTGTTATATCGTCATTCGATACTAAAAGCATCTTATGCAAACACTGCGGTCCCATAACACGCCCTGCGGGACTCCTGATGCGAAAGATTCATCAATTGCGTGGGTTTTAGAATTAGGGCAATTAGGGAATTAGAAAAAGGGCAATTAGAATTCAGATTGTGTTAGATGTCTGATGTGTAATATTTTGAAATTGAAATACCATATGTTAAAGAATTTATAATTTCAAATTTAATGTAATTTGCTATATCGTCATTCGATACTAAGAGCATCTTTGATGTTTTCATTACAAAATTGACATCCACCACAGAAGAGACAGGCTTTTGTTAAGGTGTTTTCAACATTCTTTCCAAATACAGAAGAACAAAGGGGATTAGGGATGTGAAGAAACAGGTAATTACTATAAAAGCTATGGAAAATCAAGATGTTAGATCCCTGGTGTTAAGTAATGAAAAACTTCCTAAGGAAATCAAAGGAGGGCAGACAAAAAACACTCAACGTCGAGTTTCAACTGTTTTCACGCTAGCACCCTCGCAAATTATCCTCCTTACAAACATTTATTACAATTGCCGAAGACTATTTATCGGAATGGATCGATTGTGGCACGTCATCAACTGCTTCGGATTAGTCCCAACCTTTTTCTCCATACCTACGAAGGAAATCTGATTCCTGCTACTGCCATTTTCCGCAGGGATGGTGGCCTAGTTTCCCTCATTCACCATCTCCCCTCCTCCTGTTCTTTCGTCCTCAAATCGAATATAGAGGCAGCCAGCAGGACATCGTTGACTGAGGCCGAACGACAAGTCGATTAGAAAATCAAAAAGCGGCGAGCCGTGAGATTTGTGCACATCTGCGATTGGAGTTGGCAGATATAATTAGCCGTTTGGCAGGGTGAAGGAAGGAATTCCCTCAAGAAGTCAATTCGCGAAATAGAATGAGAGATTAGTATTCGGAATTTGGCGGAGTAAATTATCAGAAAGTGAGTAGCTTAAAGGGTTAATTCTATCACCTGTGTCGAAGATCACACAGTATCTTTTACGCAATCCAGCCATAGTAGAATCGATCCACTGCTCCGGATCAAAGGCGTTACTGACGAACACAAATTGGACTATACAATTTGCATTTGGAATATATTATCTCCAAATAGAGCATGGAGAATTGTTCGTGTGTGAATTCTACTGTATCTGAGTACGTTTTGGAGGTATTAAAATGTAAATAAGTAATCCCTCTGGCGTGGTATTTATTTCTTATGAGTCTAAAAGCATACGTATGTAAATTTTGTTTTTCAATTAAGAAAATATCTTTTATAGGTATTGTTTTTATATTCCGCCAAAAATGGCGGTTCAATATTGACAAACAAAATCGGAAATGGAAACAAATGAAGTGCCACTATCCATAACGTACCTGCAAATCGTTTCCGGTTGGATAAATCATAAACTGTCTAGGTCGATATTCACATTTTATTTCCTGTCATCATTTTGGCTGGTGTGTGTTGCATTGTACAATGCTAATGTGATGTTTATGTTTGCATAAATCATGAATCACACATATTCACATTTTATGCAGGTTTTGTGATAAATAATGCATATTTTTTTTTGTATTTATATTATGCAGAAATTTGGTTAAAATATCGCTAAGAATTTGACTTTAATCAACAAATTAAATATGGAAAACGCCATGGGATAAGATTCTACAATAGATATGAGTGAATGAAGAACGATGTGTATAGTTATTTTGAATAGGTATTGCCATGGCAGCTACACTCTAAAAAATGATGGTAAATTTACCTCACTGGTATGTGAAAAAACATATGAGATATAAGGTAAAATTACACCAAAAAGAGGGTAAACAGCAGATTACCACAAATTAGGTGTAATTTTGCCTGGTAAACCGACTTTGATGGAAAAATACTTCAATAAATGAAGTAATTTTCCCCCACTTGGGGAAATTTGCTTAGGAGCAAGGAAAAATAAGATATTTCGTGGAGTATTACCCCTTATGTTGGTAAAAATACAATATGGACAATACAAGGGACATGAAATTCTGATTGTATATATTATATATACGCATCTGTTATTTGACTGGAACACAAAATGTTTTTTCTTAACATTGCATTACATTGTGTCGCTTGATCAAAAATTAAACCCGTTACGAGAATGCATTACATAGCCGTCGACTATACAACGCGCAAGCGTTTGAGGTACGCAGTTTGAATACAAATGCGGCATCTACACTGATGGCTTCAACGCATAAATGTAAATGGTGTGTTTTTCATTTTGTCTTGCAAATAAAGATTGAGGTAAGTTCATTTTACATTAATTACGTATTGAGATGATTACCATGTACTTAGCTATGACAGCACACTTAAATAATAGACATACACCTGCGTATGGATATCTAATATGATATACTGGGAACTTAACCTCAATAGCCTTTGCCGGTATTGTTGCTACAAGATATGATACGTTTATTTAAAGTTTTCAACGTGCAAGTGACACGCAGGAAACTACCGTATCAAACTTTTCAATTTAAACAACAGAAAGTCTTCGTTTTGAAGGAGTCAATTCTTTTTTTTTCTCTTTATTAAACATTTGGAAATATAAAACGACTAGTGTCTTGCCGTTATTGGAGGCTATGTTTTCGTTGTAAATTAAAGATTATTTTGGTTTTACTCTAGAATTTAATGACAAAAATAAAGTAGGTATTAAGCACTTATACATGCAAATGTGCAAGACCGCAGGACGGCAAATTTGAGTTCAATAGTTAATCACAACATTATTTATTTGTATACTAGTATTGGGGGGAATCGCCAGATATCATAAACCGGTTAATCGATTTATAGTAAAAATCGGTTTTTAAAATTCAGTTTTTAAAATCGATTTTCAAAACCAGTTTCAAACTAAAAACAATACGTATTACTTTTTTAAAAGTGCTATGTGTTTTAAATTCGAAAAACCTATTTAAGACGCAATAATCTGCTTTTAAAAACCGGTTGCAATTTTTAAAGACGATTAATCACTGCATCCAAACCCCAGTTTCACATAAAGAGGCTTCGATTCGCAGCACTATTATCTACATACAATATATTTTTAAATGCTAAATTTATTAAAAATTTTCAGGATAAATCTAAACTTGAAGAAATTGAGGTGAATACACCGTTGATAATATGCTTGGAAGAAGGTATTAATAAAAATATATTTATTTCACATGTTTTTTACATTTATTTTTCTTTTCTAGGAAATGTGAAGTCGCATTCTTTAATGATAGAAAGATAGTTATTAGACCCAACAGATTTATTTCGTTCTGCATTACAACAAATGATGGCGGCATATTTTAATTTTTATTTGCAGTACGCAAAAGAGGCTTCTTACACATTAGAAGTTCTGCAGAGGTATTTTTTTTTTAAATATACCCTGAACAGGGCAACAAAAATGAAAAAGCTCCAAATCCAAACTCAAATTGATAAGATTTTTAATGTATTTTGTTAGTCAAATGTAGTTCAAATGTTTACTCTTTCAAACATTGCTTATTGAATTTATAAATTTATTGAAATTATTAAAATTAAATCTAATATTATAAATGGTATATTTTTAATATTTAAGTGGAGAATCTGCATTAAGTTCTAAATGACATAAACATGTTATTAGATAACTGAAACTTAATATTTCTGGCTGATAAAACAACATAATAATCAATTATTTCTAATTTCTTTGTTGTTACTCTAATCTATACATTAAAAAAAATGTGGTAAAATTACCCCAAAAATAGATGGCAACTGGGCTACTGCCTATTTTTGGCGTAAATTTACACCTATAGGGAATTTTTCACATACTGGTGGAATATTCCTTGAAGGTGTGGTAAATCTACCTGAAATTATTCCATTCCATTAGGGAATATTACTTTAGAGGTGTAAATTTACTCCAAAAATAGGCGGTAGCCCACTTGCCATCTATTGCTGGGGTAATTTTACCACATTTTTTTTTTAGGGTGTACCAGCTGATGAGGGTGCATAAGAAAAATGTAACATCCATAATTGCTTACGACGTTATTTGCCCAAAAAACAACATACTTATTGTAGTTATAATGGCAACAAGCAGATTTTACTAGCATCGACATTGAAGACCAGACCATCACCTTGAAAATATTGGGGTTTGCCAAAAAAAAAACGCCACAATCTATCCAATGTCTTCATTTATTTCAAGGTAATGGCAACATTCCGATAACACTTATATAAATCATCCAAAGAGTTCATCAATTTTGTTTGATCCTTAATTAAACTTCGCACATAGTTTATGGATGGCTTCAAATCGACATAGGGAAGTGGAATGTGGGTATATGGTTCTAGAAGGAAATATTTCGAAAGTCTGAGCTAATATTTGAGTACTTTGGCAAACGCGTCCAGTTCAATATTCAAAAAAAAAACAATCAAGGTTGATCATAATATCATAATGTAGTGAAGCAGCCATTAAGTTGAACGAATTCAACTCTAAGATGGTTCGGGAGTGTCTGAGAAAACTAAAAAGAGCTATGTCTAAAATAAACAAGGTTCTTCTTCTGTAGGTTTAGATTTATACACATGCAGGAATAGAGGAAAACAGCAAATGATCTCGCTCAAAAAGGGATTGAAACATTATTTTTAACATACAAACCATTTTGTGAAATAAACAATAGCAGAATGCTGAGGAACCTGAAAATTAATGAAGTAGAGCTGAGAATAACAATAATATCTTTGGTAAAAATCTCCGAAGAATGAGACAGGCTAAAATTCTTCTGGGAACCTATAGCCAGAGGATCTATGGAATATATCAACTTAACTAAAAACAAGTTCTGTATATTAACAGAGATCAGGCAATCGGAGGAAACGAAAAAGTCGATTATTTATCAAAAAAAAAGAGATCATTATAAGCAGGCAAATCTTTGGCAAGCCAAAATTGAAGCCAAAGGACTACTTCCATCAACAAGCCAGAGATCTGTACAGATTAGTACAGAGCACTACGATACTGGAATCGTTGGTATAAAGTAATGGGTAAGAGAAATCGCAGATTAACTACAAAAAAACCAAAAGCCTGCAGTGTTTTCGAAGATACCATGTCAGACGGCTCTCGCACAAAGAAAAATTGAATGACCTGCAGTAAAGGCAATAAGAATAACTTAAAACCTTGGCCTAGAAATGCCAAAAAAATATATTTTACCACCATTGTATCGCTAATCAACCTCACGTGAGAGTAGAGAGTAGTTTTTGAGGAAGAATATGAAAAATAACTTGGATTATTGGTAGAATTTATTAGTGCTGTTCGAGATATGGTCTTGATTAACAAAACTGAAGACCACATCCATACTTTTCGATTCTAGCATTGACCAAACACATAATCTATCAATTTTTCTTCATTTATATCGAGATTAGAGCAAATTCTAGACGGCACCTTGATGAGCCTGCCAAACAGGACTATTCTAACCATCTTATTAATTTTTTTTATTCAGTTCTTTGAATCATTAAGTAGGCAAAAAAAATATTTCGCATAAAATGGTGTTTCTATTGGACCCTTTATTGTACATTTTGTTTGGAATTTCTTTGGGGGAATTATGAAGATATTCAATTAGATATTAAAACCAGGATGTATGTAATGTTATTTCATCAGTTTATTGTGACATTAATCGAATGCACAAGAAGAAGGCGATGAAGAATACTACTCAACTATCGAGATAACAGAGGAGGTAGAAATAGAAGATCCTA
Source organism: Protaetia brevitarsis (assembly GCA_004143645.1). Taxonomy (NCBI): domain Eukaryota; kingdom Metazoa; phylum Arthropoda; class Insecta; order Coleoptera; family Scarabaeidae; genus Protaetia; species Protaetia brevitarsis. The sequence continues at coordinate 80,309 of RXPK01002591.1, read as the reverse complement.
CAGTTGAAGAATGCAGGGAGTTAATAGGTAATTTAAAGTTTGGCAAAGCTTCAGGAGCAGACGACATTAGCAATGAATTGTTAAAAAGTGGTGGAGCAGAGCTGACAAAAAGAATACATAATTTGCTAATACAGATATGGAAGGCAGAACTTATCCAGGAAGATTGGAAGCAAGGAATAATAGTACCAATTCCAAAGAAAGGAGATCTTACAAAGTGCGAGAACTATAGGCAAATAACATTACTAAACACAACATATAAACTATTTACAACACTGTTATTAAAACGGCTAAATGTATATACCGAAAGAGCAATTGGCGAGTACCAGAACGGATTTAGGAAGGGGAAGTCAACCGTGAACGCAATATATGTATTAACCAAATTATAGAGAAGAGCTATGAAGAGGATATTGTGTTACATATAATTTTTGTAGATTTTAAAAAAGCCTTCGATAGCTTAAAAAGAAGTGTTATTCTAAAAGATGCAAAGAAATTGGGAATACCAGGAAAATTCTAAGGCTGATCAAAACAACAATGGAAGGCTCTATGGCGACAGTCCAAACCTATGAAGGAATATCCAGAGCAATAAATATCTATCGAGGAGTGAGGCAGGGTGATGGTTTATCCATAGCTCTGTTTAATATGGCTATTGAGGAAACTATACGAGCATGTGGTCTAGGGGGGGGTAATAATAAATAGAGCTGTACAAGTAGTAGCCTTTGCAGATGACTTGGCAATTGTGGCAAGGGACAGAAGGACATTGGAAATAGCACTATTAGACTTCAGTAATGAAGCAGGGAAAAGAGGTTTGGGGATTATCCAAGAAAAGACAAAATATATGGAAGTAGCAAGGAAGGAGGGACTAAAGGATAAGGACTTACAGGTGGGACAATATAAGTTTGAAAAAGTTAAATCTTTTAAATATCTAGGAACAATTATACATAACAGAAACGAACGGGGTTGGGAAATTGGTAATAGAATTCAATTAGGATATAAAGCGTACTATAAACATAAACAACTAATGCAAGTAAAAATATTAGAAGAAAAACCAAATTGAAAATATATAAAAGTGTAATAAGACCAGTGGTGTTATACGCTGCGGAGACTATGTGCTTAACAAATAAAGAAGGAAACCAACTAAAAACTTTTGAGAGAAAATTAATACGGAAGATATATGGACCGAAGAAATTTAACGAAGAATATAGACTATTAATGAACTGTGAGATAAATGAAGTACTGGGAGGAGAAGATGTTGTCAGAATAATAAAGTCGCAAAGAATGAGATGGTATGGCCATATAAATAGGGAACGAGAAGAGTCGTTATTAAGGAAAATTACTAATTGGAAACCATGCGCTAACAGACCTAGGGGCAGACCAAAAATACGGTGGGAGAACAAATTATACAAGACATTAGAAGAATGGGAATTACGGGATGGAAAACAGAAATGAAGAATAGGAGACAGTGGAGAGAAATTTGCGAAAAAGCAAGAAGAAACAAGAACCTATGAAAGTGCAAGTAGAACGGGCGGTGGAATGACGGACCACCATCACCTGAACCTATGTCGGAAGAGCTCTTAGGAGCGGCTAAGATTCCCTAGGGAATGTAAAGCCATAGCATCAGACTAACTATAACGCTGTATTCGTGGAATCACGAGGAATTCAGGAGTATATAAAATATAGTTATCTAAAATAATATATGTTTAGTTACAATAGTGTAAATTAAATAATATTAAGACATTTTCATTGGATAAGTTTGGAAATATTTTACACAACGCGGCAAACTCACTACTCACTGCTACATATAGTGATATTGAGGATAATAGCAATAATTCAATTTCTGTCTTCTCTATTAATGGAAGCTCTTCTTCATAAAAGTAATTTAACTTAATATTCAATAATCCAGAATGTAAAAATACTTCGACCAAGCGGTAAATGGCTATATTTTAACCTTTTCAATAATCGGGTGTTTACATCTCTTTACGATCTTATTTCAAAATCGCAAACAAACATAACCGCTGGCTGTGTGTCTATTGCCGGCAGCCGAAAAGATATATCTAAATTCTTTTCATTTATTTTATTGAGTAGAGCCGGATGTTACAATATATGCCGTAAAAATTGTGTTAACGTCATATTTTATTCTTTACTACCAAGCTACGCGGAAAGTTTTTTCTCTTGCTGTACTAATGGTTTGACTCGAAATTTTAACACATAAAAGTTCTTGTTTTTTTCGTTAAATTCCAATATAATTAACTGTCTATTACGCCATCAAAACTTTTACAGATCTCCAAACCTCAATTGAGTTTGTTTTAAAAATAGGCCTTATCAAACTTTATGCTTCTCAATTACAATTCCGAGAATCTCCTGACAATGTCTTCGTATCCTTCCAATCTCTTGTACTTTAAACAGAGCCTCCGCCAATTACAATATCCAAGTCCAGATATGTCTAGGATCGACTAATTGTGCTATCGTACACTACGTACAAGTTCTCGTGCACCCTTTCGTTTAATTAAAGGAAAATATATGCCGGAGTTTAAAGTTTCGTAGAACGCGCACCACTCACAAGCGCTCGCAACAATCCAATTAAGGTAGTTCCCTCGAACAGAAAGACGAATAATTCTCGTCTGGAAAGAGACTGTGGAAACTATAGCGTTATAATGGGGAATATCGTTTCAAGGTATGCACTTTTAGGGGCGCGCAGTGATGTGACGAAAGTTCCTTAGGTAAAATATTGGACGTTCTGTTGTTCGAGTTAGTTATTTTCACATCGTAGGTCTTGATAAAATGGTTTCTATGGATAAAAATTATGATAGAGTTTCTGGGTTTACATCTAGTTCATTGTAGTGGGTGGTGGATATTTCGAGCAGTTGCTCTGAATAAGTTATTCACCAGTAATATAGTGTGCGGGCGCTTGTTATATCAGTTTGCTACCCTTTTGGAAAGTCGAATTTATAAGATATTATTTTCAAACCTATTTAATGCTGTGGCAGACACCCCGTTTTTCGCGAGTGTATTTTTAGTTGCATAGATTTTGCCTTGTTTACTCCGGTCAGCCATTTATCAATGTTCCGAGAGGGTTTTCGCAAATTTAGATTTATTTTATTTAATAATTAAGTTAATGAGTTTATTGTTTGATTTATTTAATTTAATGTTCTGTTTTTAAATTAATTCCATTCAATTATTTGTCTTTTGAATGTTGGCGTATTGTTTGTACGTCTGCGTTGTTTTTGTTAGAAAACGACTGTAGAATTTTGTCAGGCAGTTCCTTGGTTGACTTTAACGTGAGTACTTGTATTTTTAAATCTTTGCTGCCATTTTGTTAATTCATTTGTTGTAGAGATTTGTTCTCTGTGAAGATTTCGTCCATCAAGGAATTCGCTTTATAATATTGATGTGTGTACATTATAGATATAAAATCATTTATTATTTTTGTTCGGGAAGATATGTTTTAGCTGTAATTCTCTCATTATAGATTAAAGAGTTAATTTTTGGTTTTCTATTTTGCTGATTCACTTTTATTTTATCTATCACCTCGGTTGGGGCGAGTAGAAGCTTTGTGCTTGCATTTAAATTTTTCTTTTGTTTTTTACTAGAATTTGTCCACGCTTAATTTAGTTTGTGTTAATTTGAAACCACGTGGTTTGAAATTGTAAGATATTGTATTATTTTCCTGAACAAACTTATCTTTTGCTTTGTATAGGAAATAGCATTGTCCTATTGTAATTTAGAATCAAGTGCAGTTTTTAAATTTAGGCCAGAACCCTCAGTTCACGGTCTTTTTTTCTGCACAAATTGTAATTAACCCTTTTTGAATAAATTTTGATTGTTAATTATTTCTTTTGTTTTTAATTAAACTTTTTCAATTTTTGGGGTATTTAAGAAAGTCAGATTTCATTCGCTCACATATTGCTTTTTCGTGGTTAGATACAAGTTTTAATTCGCGAGAGTAACTCTGAGGTTAATTGTTGTTAATTGTTAAAATTTTATCCGTTGAGCTAGCTAATTTAATTTTCTTTTTCCTTGTCAATTTCATTTTGCAAGTTCTTTTATTCAATCAGTACACAGCAGTACGTTATTACTCTACTGATAAAGTATGATTGAGTGTGTATGCATTATTACACCCTTCCGTTCCCGAGGTGTTCCGCAGGGATCCGTGTTGGGCCCATTGTTGTTTTCTTTCTATACATGTCAATTGTCTGCTGTCGTTCGTCACTGGCACATACAGATGTATGCGTATGATGTTCAGATTTATCTTTCGTTCCCTGTTGACGCGATAAATACAGCAAAGAGTCAAATTGATGAGCATGACTTAAATGAAATTCAAACATTTTCGTTGAATCACTGTCTTTTGATTAATTCGGCCAAAAGTCAATTTATACTGTTTGGTGGAGACAGGGACGTTTATTAAATAATTTCTATATTGTTTTTCGTCATCTTTATTAATCATTAATATTGTTATGGGAAATATAATTTATTGGGGAGCATAGATATTGCAGAATTTAATGTAGTTTAGTTAGTTTGGTTTTTATAGATGTAAGCACTTTGTTTTTATCACTTTGTATACCGGGTGTGCAGCCTAAGATGCGACGGTCCATAGCCGATTTATTATTGTTTTTTTGGAAAAATGTTTCAAATAAATGTTGTCTCGAATCACATTTTACACATTTTAAAATTAGTTTCAGTAATGGCGGACTTCCGGTTGTACCGGAAGTAGATACTAACTTTATTATGTTAAATGGAACACGCTGTATATTATTGTATTTTTGGATTCCTTGTTGAATTATTTAAATAACAATACGTTAGGCATACATTGGGGCTAAGTTGTACCGTTTCCGAATTACATGACGTTTTTCGAAAAAAATGACATTTGCAATGTCTGCGGTGTTTGGAAATATCTCCGGAAATACGAAAGTTAGAAAGATGCGGTTTTCAGTTTTCGCTTAATCATGAAACGCACACGTCTTTTATTTTAAAATTGTTGCGTTTACATTACAAAATTATTAAATAGGGCTGTAATTTTCGAACTCTAAAATCATGGATAACTTGATTTTTTTAAATTGAATGGTATAGCAATTTTTACATAAATGGATGTGAAATTTAATTTTCTTTCGATTTTATACGAGTGTCATTGTGTCTATCTCCAAAGGTTTTGGAGATATTCGCGATTTTTCAGTTTTTCATGATAGATACGTATTACGAAGCGCCGGCCATCTACCCCTCGCATTTCACCAGGCTTGGGATTGGCTGCAATGATACTGGCATGCTTAGAAAGTGGCAACAGAATACAATAAGACCACTGGAAACAAACAAAACTTGAAATTAAAAAAATGTAGAATTTACTGAAGCGCGTTGGAAATGAACATAGCAAAGATAAAAGAAAACACAACATTACTGGTATATCCATAAATCAGAACATTTTTCGAACTATATTACTGTGTCCAATGAATGGCGTACATACAGATCGAGCATCTTGCTCGCAACAGGTTACACTTTAAATGTTAGTGCCGTCATTATACAAAGAATTTGTACAACAATATTACATTAAATGTTCAAAATGCGATCCATTTTAGACGCTACATAATTGAAATCGCTTTTGCAAACACTTTTGAACATTTCTCGTGTGACTTCTTGAAACGCTTTTAAAATACCATGGCGCATATGATCAGTTGTTGTTGGTGGCGTCTCATAAACTTCATGTTTAATGAAACCCTATAAAAAGGAATCGCAGCTTGTAAGATCTGGCGATCTCGGAGGCCATCGTCGTCTGTCCTCCACGCCAATCCAGCGGTCTGAAAAGACACATCCAAAAACTGACGAAATTCGACAGTATTGGGAGATGGAGCACCATCGGGTTGGAACCACATCAGCTGACGAGTAGCTATCGGAATATTTTCTGACAGAATGCCCAAATTATTTTTGAAGAAATTCCATATAACCCTACCCAGGCGTTGGTTATGAAAGAACAAGCCTATGATATGTTGTCTAAAGATACCTGCCCACACGTTCACCGACCTTCTGTACTGTCTATGTGCTGCAATAAATCGATGGGGATTTTGTGTGTCATAAGAACAACAATTGTGACGATTCACAAATCCATTTTTGTGGAAGGTAGCTTCGTCTGAAAACATCACTTTCTCGAAAAAGTTCACAATGTTGTGCTTTCTTTTTTTAATTTCAAGTTTTGTTTGTTTCCAATAGTCTTATTGTATTCTGTTGGTCACGTTCTAAGCATGCCAGTATTATTGCAGCCAGTCCCAAGCCTGGTGAAATGCGAGGGGAAAAACTGAAAAATCGCGAATATCTTCAAAACCTTTGGATACAGACACAATGACACTCGTATAAAATCGAAAGAAAATTAAATTTCACATCCATTTATGTAAAAATTACTATACCATTCAATTTAAAAAATCAAGTTATCCATGATTTTAGAGTTCGAAAATTACAGAACCCTATTTAATAATTTTGTAATGTAAACCCAACAATTTTAAAATAAAAGACGCGTGCTGTTTCATGATTAAGCGAAAACTGAAAACCGCATCTTTCTAACTTTCGTATTTCCGGAGATATTTCCAAACACCGAAGACACTGTCATTTTTTTCGAAAAACGTCATGTAATTCGGAAACGTTACAACTTAGCCCAATGTATGCCTAACGAATTGTTATTTAAATTTAACAAGGAATCAAAAAATACAATAATATACAGGGTGTTCCATTTAAAATAATAAAGTTAGTATCTACTTCCGGTACAACCGGAAGTCCGCCATTACTGAAATTAATTTTAAAATGTGTAAAATATGATTCGAGGTAACATTTATTTGAAACATTTTTCCAAAGAAACAATAATAAATCGGCTATGGACCGTCGCATCTTAGGCTGGACACCCGGTATATGGAATTTCATCCATTTAGTCTTCCAACTTCACCAAGTCTCCAAATTTCGATCACCTGTAACATCGATTATCGCAAAACTCCCACATTTACACACCCCCACACATTCACGAAATATTCGCCGTCAGAATCTGAACGAATACATTCCTCCGACGCTATATAGATTCCCATTAAGCCGAGCTACTCCCGGTTGAAGGTCTTCGGGGCGCCAATTCCGAAGAAAACTTTGTTAAATTTCGATTTCCGAATACTCGTCGGAGCGAGTTACATGTTTCCGTAGCGCCAAATACAAACGGAAATGGCTCGTATAACCCGTTTAGCGAGTCAACGGGGATTGGCGATTGCCAATCCCAAATCGGTCTGAAATATTGATGAATTTCTGCGGTTTACCTCTGACCGAAATGTGCCAGCAATAGCGAATAAGTGACGGGATTGTGGTGTGCCGGGGCAAAATTATGAAGAGGGTTGAAAGAAGTTAGTTTTGAAAATTTGAAAAGATTTAGATAAAATGTTGTTTTTATCTTGATATTTGGCTTACAAGCTTTATCTTCAACTGGTTTGATCGAATCCAAATTTTAAATTAATAATAATAATAATAATAATAATAATATATTTGCGTTCCATAAACATCATAACGTGTAGAACAAGTCAAAAAAATACTATGAATACATATACATGAAAATACATTTACAACACATTAAAACACTAACATTTAGTTTAGGTCATTGTTACAATAAAAAAATCTTCGATCTTGTACAGAGTGATTCGAGCCAGGAAAGCTTTCATTTTATTTTTAAATTGTAAAAGTGGAAGCTTTTTTATTGATACAGGGATATGATTATAAATTTTTATACATTGGTACAGTGCTGTTTTTTGTAGCTTACTTAAATGTGTGGATGGTGGCAAAAGATAGCTGTTTGTTGTGCCTCTGGTGTCATGACTGTGCAAAAGTTCATATTGCTAAAAAGATCGGTATAGTTACATTAACAAAATAGAGCACATTCTAATATATATAAACTAGGCAAGGTAAGTATTTTATACATTTCAAAAGAATCTTTGCAGGTATCACGGCGACCAATACCAAACATGGCTCTTACACAAGCCTTTTGTAGAATGAAGATCCTCTCGGCTTCTACGGAATTCCCCCAGTATATGATGCCATACCTCAAACGTGAGTAGACATTCGCGTAGTATGACACCAAAGCCGCTTCAACGTTGACATTCCGGGATATCACTCTCAGGCTATAGCATGCACTGGACAACTTTCCTGATATATACTCAATGTGTGATCTCCAACTAAGCTTTCTATTTTAAATTCTATTCTAAATTGTGATAAGCAAACCACTCTTGTAAAAAGTGTTAAATTGTTCTCTAAGATTGTTACGATTTTTAAACTGTCTTTCACACGAGTAACAGTTGTTGTATCGTCTGCAAACATTATTTAACAAATCAGGAACAACAGCCGGCAAGTCGTTTACATATAACAGAAATAGTTTTGTTTTTTTGGGTTGGATTGAGTTAGTCTGAAAGATTACATGAGAATCCTATCCGAAATTTATTTTTAAGAACCCCATCTTTAAACAGTTTTACTGAAATATCTCACTAATAGTCCAAATGAAATTGGAGTGAGCTGGTTTTGAAAAATGCTGGGATTTAGGTGGATTGTAATAATAATAATAATAATAATAATAATAATAATAATATTTATTGATTAAAGACACAATTGTGTATATAATAAGTCATGAAACACAATTAATGTAATTAATTGTAAAAGGTATAAGGCAATAATAATGATACTCTTTGCTCTGAAATTTGTTTTAAGAACCACATCTTCGAATGGCTTGATTGAAATATCTCACTTATAGTCCAAATGGGGTTGGGGTGAGTTGGTTTTGAAAATACTGCCGATTAGATGGACTATAAAAGGTACAAGGCAATAATAATCATACCCTTTGCTCTGACATTTGTTTTAAGAACAACATTTTCGAATGGCTTCATTGAAATATCTCACTTATAGTCCAAATGGGGTTGGGGTGAGTTGGTTTTGAAAATACTGCCGATTAGGTGGATTGTAGAAGGTATAAGGCAATAATAATCATACTCTTTGCTCTGACATTTGTTTTAAGAACAACATTTTCGAATGGCTTGATTGAAATATCTCACTTATAGTCCAAATGGGGTTCGGGTGAGTTGGTTTTGAAAATACTGCCGATTAGGTGGATTATAAAAGGTATAAGGCAATAATAATGATACTCTTTGCTCTGAAATTTGTTTTAAGAACCACATTTTCAAATGGTTTGATTGAAATATCTCACTTATAGTCCAAATGAGGTTGGGGTGAGTTGGTTTTGAAAATATTGCGATTAGGTAGATTGTAAAAGTATAAGGCAAATAATAATGATACTCTTTACTCTGAAATTAATAATGATAATGATACTCTTAATGATACTCTTTACTCTGTAATTTGTTTTAAGAACCACATCTTCGAATGGCTTGATTGAAATATCTCACTTATAGTCCAAATGGGGTTGGGGTGAATTGGTTTTGAAAATACTGCCGATTAGGTGGATTATAAAGGGTATAAGACAATAATAATGATACTCTTTGCTCTGAAATTTGTTTTAAGAACCACATTTCCGAATGGTTTGATTGAAATATCTCACTTATAGTCCAAATGGGGTTGGGGTGAGTTGGTTTTGGAAAATAATGCGATTAGGTGGATTGTAAAGGTATAAGGCAATAATAATGATACTCTTTGCTTTGACATTTGTTTTAAGAACTTCATCTTCGAAGGAGTTGATTTAAATATCTCACTTATAGTCCAAATGGGGTTAGGGTGAGTTGGTTTTGAAAATACTGCCGATTAGGTGGATTATAAAAGGTATAAGGCAATAATATTGATACTCTTTGCTTTGGCATTTGTTTTAAGAACCACATCTTCGAATGGTTTGATTGAAATATCTCACTTATAGTCCAAATGGCCGTTAGGGTGAGTTGGTTTTGAAAATACTGCCGATTAAGGGATTATAGAACGTATAAGGCAATAATAATGATACTCTTTGCTCTGAAATTTGTTTTAAGAACCACATCTTCGAATGGCTTGATTAAAATATCTCACTTATAGTCCAAATGGGGTTGGGGTGAGTTGGTTATGAAAATACTGCCGATTAGGTGGATTATAAAAGGTATAAGGCAATAATAATGATACTCTTTGCTTTGACATTTGTTTTAAGAACAACATCTTCGAATTGTTTGACTGAAACATCGCACTTGTGGTGCAAATGTAATTGGGGTTATGTAGTTTCTATAGATATCTACAGAGAGATACGACAATAGAGATACGTACATATTCATGTAGTTTCTCGAAATACCTCACCTATTATCTAAATAATTGATGATACAGTATGTGCCTGAAGTAGCATCGGCGTAAAACAAGAATATTTTTTTCTTTAACCTGGCCTTCGTTTTCATCGACATCATCTACGAGTGTCTTCGCAAAATTTGACGCGCGACTAGAATTTATGACAGTTACCGAACGATAACACCATCACACGAAGTCCCACCCTGAGAAAGGAAGCCATAAATCTCCGGCAGCAAGTGACACCGAGTGTCGACATTAAGTAGACGCTCAGTCGAGCGAAAGAAGCGACACCTACCGACATTTTCCTGTCATCGCCGGCGCGCGTCATCTACCGGTAATTATTTTCATTAAACGAGCCGGAGGTGTGCGGCGCACGGGCGGAAGGTAATCTTTAACGTTTATTTAGGGCCGAAATTCCACTAAGCCCGCGCGCGCTGGCTGCCTCCGCGAAGTTTAGGAGTGCAGGGGCCGCTGCTGTGGATCGGGGCGCAAGGATAATTTAGTCCTTAATTATGCCTGGAACATTCCAATTACGCGAGCGAGTTGGCGACATATTTCCAAGACACCCGGATTACTTCCGGACCGTTAGGCTATGACACTTTTTAATATTCGCCGCTTGTATGCCAGTCGGGTTCGGGAAAGGTTTCACGTTTTAGCCGGTCTACGCTGAAGGACGGAGAGATGAGGCGGAAGAGAGATAGGGCGAGGACGAAGTTGTCAGTGTAACGTGATAGGATAGCAGGAGGCGAAATTGTTTTTTTTTTTAAAGCTCTCGCCCAGAAAGCTCCGTAATGTGATATCGTTATTTAATTTGAATGAGTTGTAACGGAATTTTGTTCTGTTTCTGCCAGGCTACGATGTGGAATAATTAATGTACCTATAGGTATTCAAATTTATGTTTGGCATTTCTGGTAAAGAATTTTACAACATTTCTGTCAACCTGAATAACAACTATAATAACTTTTATTGCCCAACAGGATCCGATTACAGGATAATTATGTTATATGCAAAAATAGTAAGATAACACGTGTACAAAATATTTGTTAATCGTTCAAAAATTACAGCAAAACAGAAAATATATATACAGGGTATATCAGATATAGAAGTAAATATAATAATATGTAGCAGCTGTAATCATATACGATCAAAAAGTCTTAATGCACAGGGGTCTATCTGTAAACATTAACGGAGAAAAAAAATTGTAAATGCCCTGGGCTAGAGCCGCACCTGTGCCCAACCTAAATGCTGTCCCGAGTATACCCCCACATACCACTATCATTCAGCCATTACCGCTGTTAGTTTTGTGTGGATCACCGCTTGGAGTGCAAGATACTTCGAACATTTTATTTAAATTCTTCCCGTCTCGAAAAAAACGATCCTTTTCAGGACCATCATGATTTCATATAAAGAAAATCGAACCTTGATGCATCGGCAAAAGCGCGGGAATGTATAGATTCATTTTCGCGCGATATCATAGTAAAAAGGCGTGTTTGCAAATTTTCTGTATCTTCATTTATTTCTGTGTAATTCGATTTAATTCGTTTTGCGTTATTTGATTAAATAAATCCAAAAGAAATAACTCAGATTCATGTGGTACCGTTTATTATTAACAACTAACTCTCGATTCGACAAAGCAAAAGAAATATATTTACGTTTTTTGTAACTACTGAAGTCGCATATCCGGTGAAACTCGAACGTCTTATCAGGATATTAAAAATAATACTTTGTAGACTTACGTAGAATGCTCTTAATAAATAAGGAATGTTTATTTTATAATAAGAAGAAATTTAAAATGCCTCAGTTTTGGCCTTTATTTATTCAGAATGACGTTAAATGCACTTACGGCATACCATTAAGAATAATACTAAATGAGTGCAATGTATTTATACATAATACCACGTTTAGCCGGTGCTTAACATGACGTTTCCTTGCATCAGGCCTGGACTAAAGAATTTTTGGCTCTAAATTTTACTTTTTTTAATTTTTTAATGATGAAATCCGGTTTCGGCGGGTTTGTGCTTTATATGTCGTGTAGTTAACACGCAAGCAAAATTTACTTTTTTATTTGTTACACCCTGTATATATAATTACATTTATAAAAAAAAAAACATCAAGAATAAATTATATCGGCAGTTAATATTTGCAACCTAATTTAACCAATCTCTCCGTAATACGCCACTTTAGCTTAATTATTGAAGCAGGTGAGGGACTCTGGTAACTCGTTTATATAATATATAATGAAAAAAAGGGTCCTAAGCGAAGGTCCTGCGGTACACCACATCCAGTGATAGATAGATAGATAGATAGTTTATTAGTTCAAGTAATTACAATTACTTGACAACGTCAAAATATACAGTAATATCGACCATAAAATGCAAGTACATACCAAAGTAAAAAAAAACATCGTACATTGTATATACATTGACAAACGAAAACAAATAGACAAAATCAAAAAACATGCTAAAATAATCATGGTAATTTCGATTTTAGAAACTCCTCCACAGAATAGAAAGCGCATCTCACTAATAAATCTTTCACTGCAGTCCCAACTTTTTTTGCGTTCAGATTTTTTATGTTAGTTGGTAATTTTGTTATATAATTGCGCACCCCAATAGTCAACTTAGTTTTGTGTTTTTTTTATCCTGTGCAATGGAATTCTTAACTGTTCACCAGCACGTGTGGTTTTAACATATTTCGTTTGATTTTGATGTACGAACTTAACTGTGGTGAGTATATATATCGAAGACAGGGTAAGTATGCCAAGTCTAACGAACTCATCTCTACATGAGTCTCTAGGTCCTATGTTCGCTAATATTCTAACAGCTTTCTTTTGTAGGCGAAACACTCGGATTGCGTCCGAAGACATCCCCCAGAACATAATACCGTAAGCGGCCGCGGAGTAGAAGTTTACGTAGTACGTCATCAATGCCGCCTGCAAAGATGTTTTATCCTGCGTATGCTATACACTGCCGCAGTAAGTCTTTTGCTAATTATCATAATATGTGAAGACCAATTCAAACAAATGTCTATGTGAACTATTTTACGCTGTTGTTATTTTCTCCTTTATTTTTCGTTCTAAAGGTAAGTGTTTGAGTTTTTTCGTTGTTTATTTGAAGACCATTTTTATTAATCCATACGGCAGTCTCCTCCAACGCCGTCCTACTATAGGATAGCAAGTCAGTTGTTGTTTTTGCGGTAGTTAAAATAGAGGTATCATCGGCATACAAAAAAAACATCCTCTCCGGCAACACTAAAAGGCAGATCATTGATGTAAATAATAAATAACAACGGACCGAAAATCGAGCCCTGTGGTATACCTTGACACACCTTTTTTGTATTTGACAACCCAGCCTGATATTGTACATATTGTACTCTATTAGTCAAATATGATTCTATTAAATTGTAGCAATTGCCCCTCACACCGTAGTATTTTAATTTTTCAAGTAAAATGCTGTCATTTACCATGTCAAAAGCTTTGCTGAGGACACAACATGTCAGCTGGATTTCCAATCTATTGTCCAGTGCTTCAGATATCTTTTCAATCACTTCCACTAGCGCACCAATTGTTGACTTTTGCTTTTGAAACCCTTATTGGTCATGCATAGGACTTGTCTGTCAAAAAAACTTATTATTCTATCGGCCATAGCTCTTTCAAATATTTTTGAAATAAATTTGTACGAGTTAACACACGTTATTAATTCTATTAGACAAATATGATTGAAGAAGTTAAAGAAAAGGTGAGCATCACATTGTTTAATTTGTCTAACTGTCACGCCTTTCCTAGGAAATCGGTCCCAAAACGCAAAAACTCTATAATTTTCCTCCAAAATCTGACTTACCGTGGACCTCGCTTCATTCATTCATTCATTCATTCATTCATTTATTCATTCATTCATTCATTCATTCATTCATTTAGTTAGGGTGGGCACCTATAATCCGGGCACTTGAGCTAGATGCTCATTGTACCGTCCCTATTAAATCTCTTACTTCCACTCGAGCAGCTGAGCAGTGGAGGACCTCACTTATGGTGACCCTATTAGCTGCAATGAGAAAAGACGGGGTGGTTCGAAGAGGTGGCCACTCTGGTTTAAAAGCACCTACTAGGTACTTCGCATAAACTCAAAAATTGCGGTACGTTAAAGGAGGAAAATCAGGAGAAATAAATGAAATTGAAACACAATAAGGCTTGCTTAGGTGCTGTATAATCGCGACTATCGACAACGAGAATCCACAAAACATGTAATTACCACGATTCGGTACGATAATTCAAGAGCGCACAAAAGTTAAACATGAAAATTAAAATCATGTGAAAATATTAAATAAATAATCGTGAATATTACAAAAAAAGGTATCTAAATTATAATCTAACTCAAATTCTGATCCAAACACACACAAAACAATAACATAAATTGGTCAATCTCTAGTAAGAAGAAAATAAATTGAATTCGCTCAGCTCTAGTATTAAAAACGTAAATAGTGCGGTCACCAAATTGAAAACAATATGTTTTACTAAAATAACATACAATATCGCAGCAGTACGTTCAGACAAACAAATGTATTATGTGGTCGCAAATATTTATACAAATGATCGTAACAATTCTATCGTATATGAACTGTATAATTTGAAAATAAATGTCAAATTTTGATTTATCTATTGCAAAGAATGTTTAAATTTGTCTGTAATTGACAAGGTAGCCGACAAAACTATCCAGGTTAAATAATCTAACCTCACTAAAGGCTCTATAAATGAATTAAAATGATTCAAAGAATTCAAAGCAAGAAGTATTAATTATTTGAGTTACCGTTGGGCTCGATGGAGGTAAGCCGATATCAGAATTCTAACGTAGCAATTTTCCAACGTAGAGAAGTTTGACAGGGCTGCAACCGTATGTGAACTATGTCGAGTCTCAAGATGTAACAGCTATCAGAAATATATTCGCCTTTCCACCATACACTGTTTGAAAATTTTAACACTTTTTTGACTAATTTAATAGTCAGGAGAGGTCCACACTCTTTTCGTGTTATTTTGTCGAGAACTATAAAAGTTTAAATTTGACACAACAAATATAGTCAAGTATTGTCTATTGCTAAGGGGTTATTTTGTCCAACTGACACGTGGAATTATAAAATACTTCTAGTCACATTTTATTTGATCTAGACTAGACAAATTTATTAGCTGTTTAACTAAATGAATGCGATCTATTGGGTGTTTTAACACCATTTTCTAAACACAACGTCTTTTTAATATGCAACTCCTATTTCTTAGTGCTATAATATTCTCTCTTTAACATGTTTTCTCAATTATAAATATGCAAAACCACTCATTCACAAGTTTTGGTTTCAATTAAACGTACCAATTTTAAAATGATTTTTTGAGAACCATTATAAAATTAAGTGAATGTTTATGCTATTTGATTCAAGTCTAAACTAATTGCGTAAATAGATGTTCTTAATACATCTTTAAGATGTTGAAATTTTTTTTGCCCACTGGAATTAACGTTTAATAACACGAGGTTACACTTTGCAAGTCAGTCACATTTGGTGGTTTGTTTGGATATGTTAATACGGAGAATCAAACACGAAAACAGATACACGTGCAATGCAGGTGGTGCGTATAAAGCAATACTGTATTAGAATAGGTGGGGTTTCTATATTTCTATCCGAGGCAAAAATTCTGATTGGTTGACGCTTCTGAATGTCTAGAAAAATAGTCAATCCTCATATCTGAACAAAGAATTCACACGAAATTTTAGTCATTTCTGTTCTATTAAATACGCGTAGTCAACTCGTCTGGCAAAGTTTGTAAAAATCAACACTAAAATATTTGACTAGCGCAAAATTAACGCCAACACCGTAATATTTTCAACAGTATACTTCCCTAAATAGAGGATAGTTTTCAGTAATTTGATGTTCTAAATTCCCTCATAAAAATATGTAGACACCGGAAAAAAGACGTGTAGCACGTGGGTGCGCCAACAATCACCTGGTGGGATCAATCTTCTTCGTAGAATCCGGCAGACTCTTAACAGTTTTTGGAGAATAGCCTAAAGCCAACGTTGTAACCAACTGCCAACAGATAAATAGTTGCTACTATTAAAGTTCCAACCCTCGTATAATTATACAATCTGGGATAATTCTTCTAGACTTCAGTTTGAATAAAGAGTAAAGAACTACGAATGAGGATAGATGGATAATATAAAACTCTTCCCTCGTACTTATTTAGTATCGACCCTTGCAAAACCTTCCATTCACTCCGATATCGACCCTTCCCAGTTGATTGCGAGTCTAAAAGCCATGACAGACTATCCGGCTTTGAGCCACTCCCACGCTTCCCCATTCACGCCCACCATTAAATAAAACATTTATTTCGAACTTTGACCGTATGGTCCCTTGGTCCTTCCATTCTGTGACACCCACCTTTTAACAAGATAAAAGCAATTTCCGACAACAGTACAAACAACGACACACTCTTCCAGATTGAGAGTCTTAAGTTTTGTCTCTCACTCTCTCTCTCTTTCTCTGTCGCTGTCACGCTCTTTCTCCGTCTGTATATGTCCATTCGCAGTGGAACCGTCTCCCCCAGTCGGGATCGGATAAAGTAACGCTGAGATCAAATTACGAAATTACGAAGTTTCGACAAACACCAATTAAAAACATATTAAGCTGTTAGCGAAGGTCCAAAGTTCTCCGATTAATTGATTTATGAGGCTGTCGAAGAGTTGGAATTGCTGCACCGCCGAATGCTTTTTTTTTCTCGTCATAAAAGTGGATCGGCGACGTATCTTCCTCGTAAAACGACACCATCTCGTGGTGAGCTGAAGAACTAGATCGACTCATAACGAGTTTGCTTTCTGCAACGGCTCAAATATTAGGCTATGGCACAATGCGAATTTTCGACAATATTTCATAGTAAGATTTTAGAATCGATCATCCCCTAATATGTACTACAATATACAGGCTGATTCTCAATATATGGGTTATTTTGATCACAAAAGTTCATAAGAACATATGTCTAAAATCGCTTAGTTCTAAAGTTGTACAATGTTCAATAGTAAGTTAACATAATTAATGTTTTTATCATAAATTAACAAATTATTTTGTTAATATAGCCTAGTAAATCAAATAAAATTACTGATAGTATCTTATTAATTTGCATTTTAATTTTGATTTTTCTAAAAGAACCAAATGAAATAGTGTTACCCTATACATTCAAGTTCATATGACAGACTAACTAATGTTTTGAAAACACTTTGAAAAGATATGATTACTCGAACCAGTATCATTTCTGTAGCGCACTCAATTCGACGAGTGTGCTACCGTCCTAGTTATAGTTGTCCCGGCGGACGAGATCAAAGAGAAAACGCATTTTCCTCTTTCGGACGCTATTTGCTATCAGAAAGAAATGAAAAAAAATATTTTAGTATTAGTAAGGACCGCTGAACCGTCGCCCTTGACCACTTTTTTATTTTTCCTTTTTGGAAGCCAAATAGAACCAACAAAAATTAAAAAAATGAAAATTTAAAAAATAAACGTTGGCTGCAATTTTAAATACTGTTTTAAAGCAATCTCTTTATCAAATTAAAAATATCTTTGTAGGTATGTCTAAAAACAGCGGAAAAAGATCCGCCCCATCTACTGGAAGAGAATCTCATTAAAAGGCCGTCCAGATTCGCCTTAAGCGCTGATTCCTGGGGTTATTTTGATCTTGAAAGTTCATAACAACATATGTCCAAAATCGCTTAGTTCTAAAGTTGTACAATGTTTAATAGTAGGTTAACATAATTAATGTTTTTATTATAAATTAACAAAATAATTAGTAAAACAAATTAACTTATACTAACTGTTGAAAATGACCGCCCCCAACTGCAATACAAGCTTCTATCCTCCGTCGTATTGACTGGCGAGTCCGTTCCAAAATACCAGGGGTATTTCGAATTGTTTGAAAAGCTGCGATAATACGATTTCCCAGTTCATCGACATTTTCAATGGGACTCGTATAAACTAATGATTAAGGTGACCCAGAGAAAAAAGTCCAAAAATTTAAGTCTGGAAACCGAGGAGGCCACGGTTGTGGACCTCCCCGTCCTATCCACAGATCTGGATACGTATTGTCCAAAAACTCGCGAGCAACTAAATTAAAATGCGCTGGAGCACGGTCAAGCATGAAATACAATTGTAGTCTTAATTGCAACGGAATTTCTTCCAGCAGTATGGGTTGCTCCTCTTCAAGAAAATTGCGGTATACCTCGCCATTTAACCGCATCGGTAAAAAATGTGGACCTATCAAGTGATCTCCAACAATTCCGGCCCACACATTGACAGAGAATTGATGTTGATGACGGGCGTTCACTAGTTCGTGCGGATTTTCTTCGGCCCATATGTGATTATTATGAAAATTAATAATCGCGTTTCTAGAGAAAGTAGCCTCGTCGGTGAAGAATATTTGAGCCAAATAGTCAGGATTTTGTGTTGCATCCATCGACAAAAAGCCACTCTTTGCGGAAAATCTGCCGTCAAAAGTGCCTGCATCCCTTGAATGTGATATGGATACAACAGTTGATCTTTCAATAGTGGCCTGACTAATGTTTAAAGCAAACGCATTTTTTCTGGTGCTTGTAGTAGGATGTTCCTCAATTTCATTTAGTACCATTTCTTCAACTTGTGGAGTTCTCACTGTAGATGGGTGCCCGTTATCAGTAGTCCCGTTTTTTAAAATTTCCCGTTTCACTAAGACGTTGGTGAAGACGGGCAAATATTGAATGATGCGGGATGATACGGTTCGGGTATCGTTCTTCATAAAGACGTCTAGCAGCACGCGAATTTCCATTGGCAAGACCGTAAACGAAATGCATAACACACATCTCAGCATTCGTGTAATTCATTTTAGAAAAACAGAAAACTGGCAATTAAACTGAATACTTCTGACAAACTATTGACAAATATTGAAATGACAAATAAACAATTCCCTCTCAACACAATAGTTTTTGAAGAACGAACTGTGATATTATGTCGTGTTAGTCATAGTTCATAATTTATTATTAAACATTCAATAACTTTAAAACTAAACCTTTTTGGACATATACTTATATGAACTTTCATGATCAAAATAACCTCAGGAATCAGCGCTTAAAGTTTGTCGCATATATTGAGAATCACCCTGTATAAACCTTCCTTGAAATGAATAACTTTTCAAAACGAACATATCTTGTTCTGTTCCTTCAAACACCGCTCCCACTTCTATACACTCAAATTGAAACGAACTTCGACAAAGCGAAATAACAACGGCGCTGCCTCCACAATTTCCGACGTTGAATTTATGACTTTGTTTTAACGAAGCCTTACCTATAGCTCACCTGGACTGGTGGGAGCCGAGTTTGGCGTAAGGAAAGTTTGTTTGTTTGTGTGTTTGTTTAGTTGCTTGTTCACGATCGACCTTTCTTGGTCTTCAAAGTTATTTGGAGTAAAGTAAATAAGAATATTCTCGGGTGCTGTGCTATATTATGGAGGTTAGATAAGATGTGATCGGAGATTTTCTAAATCTATTTACTTATTTAGAAGAGATTCTCTAAGAAAGATATATAAGATATTTGCTCTAGGGCTCTTTGAATCCAGTTGTAGAGACCTTGTTCGCACTCTCTCTTTCCATCATAGAAATTCGACTAGAATTTTCTAAGAGGATCGAAATTCGATCAGGTTGTGAATCGTTGTTGAATTCTCTGAAGTGTAGTTAACGTTTTATATGCAACTTTTGGGTTTCGAAGAAGCTTTGATTTTGAGTTTGGTGTTCAACACATCTGCTGTAAATAGGATTTTACATTTTCAACGCATTTTTTGTCTTCAAGGAATTTTTGTCGGCACTCTCAATGGTTCCCCTATGGGGATACGTACACTCTTATGATCTTTATATATTTATACGTATCTCCGCCGAATTCTACGAAGAAGATTGATCCCACCAGGTGATTGTTGGCGCACCCACGTGCTACACGTCCCGGTGTCTACATATTTTTATGAGGGAATTTAGAACATCAAATTACTGAAAACCATCATCTATTTAGGGAAGTATCTATCAAGAATCACTAAAATGTTCACATTAGCAGGGGTAGAACGAATTTCTGTTTGACGAATTCATGAATTGCTTGACGTCGAAATGTGTCCAACAATGCGACAACAACCTGCATGCGCTCTTCATTCATACTACGGCGAGTCACATCTGTTCCACTCTTTTCGCATTGAAAGCTTTATCCCATCTCCAGCCATTGTTCGCTGTGATAATGCTGCCTTCCCATGTGCTTTAATAAGACCTTCATGATATTGTCTTGATGTGCGACCTTCACAACCAATTTTCTGGCAATAACGAAAACACTGATCAAAATATGTTAGATTAGTAACTCATAAAATACTATCGTTTTCTAGCCACACTGAACGCGCTTTGATTCAAATGGAAGAGTCCATTTACGGTGTGATTTGTGGTAGCGGTGAAAATAATTCATTCTGTCTCTCATCGTTTCCATAACAATGTTGCCACTATTAAAGTTTCAGTTCTTGTACATACGTCAGAATTACAGTTTTCTAACATTTCAACAGTTGTAGAAATTACATTTTCCACCACCCACAGATGTCACTGTAAACGTTCACGCTACGATAGACAACTATTCCTTATATACGTTATGATAAATATGCCGGGTAATTAGTAACTTCTCCGCTATAATTAAACCGAAGTTTGCAACACGGTGTAGATCTTTCAAGCAAATACGAGTTAAAGCCGCAAAACGACCGTGATGTATACAGTTTCCAAAACAAATGCCACACACCTGTATGGGTTCACAGTCAAATGCTGATTTCGCGCTTAATTAACCGTGTATTATATTTACGAACAGTAGTTATACTAACGATAATAATAATAATACTAACAATTAGCAAAAGCTTGAAAATCGGATGAGCATTTCGTACGCATGATTACAACTGTGAAAATAAACGATGTTGATCCAAATTGTAAAATGTTTTTATTAGGAAATATTTCAATGAAAATATAGTACGTGTCCTGCAAAGTTAGTTTTAAATATTTAATAGTTATTTTTGAAGTCATGAAGTGAAATTGTCAAATCATGATTTTGAATTGAAATACTGAAGAGTATTCTATTCTATTCAAGTAATACACTTTTTGTGAGATATTAAAATGGGTTGTTTCTCAAACTTAAAAATGCTATTTTCAATGCCAAGCTATAATACAGGGAAAAATTTAACTTTCTATAGAAAAAACCCCAATTTTTGAATTGCTCATACAGATTTAGAATTAAGTAAAAATATAGTAAAAAAACTCTGTAATGCAACGATTTTGAACACGTAAAGTGCGGTTAAGCGGCATCCAGGATCATCTATACCCATCTCTGTATATAATATATACCGGGTGTCCAGCCTATAAGATGCAACGGTCCATAGCCGATTTCTTTTGGAAAAATGTTCCAAATAAATGTTGCCTCGAATCATATTCTACACATTTTAAAATTAGTTTCAGTAATGGCGGACTTCCGGTTGTACCGGAAGTAGATACTAACTTTATAATTTTAAATGGAACACCCTGTATATTATTGTATTTTTGGATTCCTTGTTAAATTTAAATAACAATACGTTAGGCATACATTGGGACTAAGTTGTACCGTTTTCGAATTATATGACGTTTTTCGAAAAAAAAATGACATTTGCACTGTCTGCGGTGTTTGGAAATATCTCCGGAAATACGAAAGTTAGAAAGATGCGGTTTTCGGTTTTCGCTTAATCATGAAACAGCACACGTCTTTTATTTTAAAGTTGTTACGTTTACATTACAGAATTATTAAATAGGGCTCTGTAATTTTCGAACTTTAAAATCATGGATAACTTGATTTTATTAAATTGAATGATATAGCACTTTTTACATAAATGGATGTAAAATTTAATTTTCTTTCGATTTTATACGAGTGTCATTGTGTCTATCCCAAAGGTTTTGGAGATATTCGCGATTTTCAGTTTTTCATGATAGATACGTATTGCGAAGCGCCGGCCACCTTCCCCTCACATTTCACCAGGCTTGGCACTGGCTGCAGTAATATTGGCATGCTTAGAAAGTGGCCAACAGAATACAATAAGACCACTGGAAACAAACAAAACTTGAAATTAAAAAAAAATGTAGAATTTACTGAAGCGCGTTGGAAATGAACATAGCAAAGATAAAAGAAAACACAACATTACTCTGTCCAATGAATGGCGTACATACACATCGAGCGTCTTGCTCGCAAAAGGTTACCCTTTAAATGTAGTGCCGTCATTATACAGAGAATTTGTACAACAATATTACATTAAATGTTCAAAATGCGATCCATTTTAGGCGCTACATAATTGAAATCGCTTGTGCAAACACTTTGAACATTCTGAGCATTTCTGGTGTGACTTCTGAAACACTTTAAAATACGATGGCACAATCATCAGATGTTGTGGTGGCGTCTCATAAACTTCATTTTAATGAAACCCATAAAAAGGAATCGCAGCTTGTAAGATCTGACGATCTCGGAGGCCATCTGTCATCTGTCCTCCACGCCCAATCCAGCTGTCTGAAAAAGACACATCCAAAAACTGACGAAATTCGACAGTATTGGGAGATGGAGAACCATCGTGTTGGAACCACATCAGCTGACGAGTAGCTAGCGGAATATTTTCTGACAGAACGCCCAAATTATTCTGAAGAAATTCCATATAAACCCTACAGGCGTTGGTTATGAAAGAACAAGCCTATGATATGTATGCCCACACGTTGACTGACCTTCTGTACTGACTATGTGCTGCAATAAATCGATGGGGATTTTGTGTGTCATAGGAACGACAATTGTGACGATTCACAAATCCATTTTTGTGGAAGGTAGCTTCGTCTGAAAACATCGCTTTCTCGAAAATGTTCACAATGTTGTGTTTTCTTTTTTTGTTTGTTTCCAGTCGTCTTATTGTATTCCGTTGGCCACTTTCTAAGCATGCCAGTATTACTGCAGCCAGTCGCAAGCCTGGTGAAATGTGAGGGGAAGGTGGCTGGCGCTTCGCAATACGTATATATCATGAAAAACTGAAAAAATTCGCGAATATCTCAAAAACCTTTGGAGATAGACACAATGACACTCGTATTAAAATCGAAAAAAAATTAAATTTTACATCCATTTATATAAAAATTGCTACGCGATTCAATTTAAAAAAAATCAAGTTATCTATGATTTAAAGTTCGAAAATTACAGAGCCCTATTTAATAATTCTGTAATTTAAACCGAACAATTATAAAATAAAGACGTGTGCTGTTTCATGATTAAGCGAAAACTGAAAACCGCATCTTTCTAACTTTCGTATTTCCGGAGATATTTCCAAACACCGCAAACATTGCAAATGTCATTTTTTTCGAAAAACGTCATGTAATTCGCGAAACGGTACCACTTAGCCCCAATGTATGTCTAACGTATTGTTATTTAAATTTAACAAGGAATCCAAAAGTGCAGTAATATACAGGGTGTGCCATTTAAAATAATAAAGTTAGTATCTACTTGCGCTACAACCGGAAGTCCACCATTACTGAAACTAATTTTAGCATGTGTAGAATATGATTTGAGGCAACATTTATTTGAAACATTTATCCAAAAAAAAACAATAATAAATCGGCTATGGACCGTGCATCTAGGCGGACACCCGGTATGTAGGCAGAGGGTGATAGTTGCGAATTCTGCTAAGATAAAGAAGAAATTATATGTTTCCTGCGGTCCATGGGTTGGCACGGATAAAATTTGTATTACTAGCTTAGAAAAAACATTAGAGTAAATAGCCTTATCAAAGAGTATTTATTTAAATTAGATAGCGTTCTATGCAGAAGATAAAAATCCTAATCTATTCTAATCTAACAAGTGAAATCCGCATATATTTAAATTCAGACATCGTGACATTCCCACAAGATCTCCTTTCCTACATTCCGCGCCCGGTTCCTCGGGGGAGAATCTCCTCCCCAAATACATCGTTCACACTCTCCGACGTAAACAGAAAAACCAATCGTTTCCGCGACGTATTCCAAATATGCGACTTCCCCATTCGTTCGACGTAGGTGTCTGTAACATGGCGGCGAGGGGGAGAGGAAGGAGCACATTCAACCGTCTCAATCGACTTCTACTCCGGCAGTTTTATTATGCCATCACCGGATACCCAGGAGCATACAGTCTGGGGCCGAAGCGGACAGATAGAAGAAGCGAAACGTACATTTGCAGTAATAAAGTTGTCGATTTAATATCTGTACGCTTGGCGGATTTGGAGAAAAAAAGGTTACCTTTCGTTGGTTCGAATTACATACGACCGTTTTGCAACTCGATATTTCGCTTTTATGTTCGTTTTTTTGGCTAAATTGTTTCTTATTGATTGCCCAATAGCGTGAAGCACGGTAATTAAGATAACGTTAACTTGTACTTATTTGAAACGGTGACACAATGAAAAAAGGCAAGGTGTCGTTACCAAGATTCATAAAGTTATTTGGTGAATCCAACCAGATTGGAATTGTATAACAAACGATGAAAAAAATAAGTAATATTGGCAATGTTTTGCTGTCAAATGCTTTTCACTTTGGTTAAAGTGAACAAATAGGAACAAAACCGAAGTGACAATCAGAGATCTGTACAGATTAGTGCAGAGTACAAGATTACTGGAATGGCTTGTAAGTACAAAAAGTTAAGACAATGTAGGGTTTCCGGGACTCAAAATCAGACGGCTTCCACAACAACAACAAAAAAAGTGTTTAGGTCAAGAAATCTATTCAAGATGCTGAGGTTTGTGAAAGCATGAAGCAATGAAGACGTCAAGAAGGAATTGGTCTTAGGAGATGTGAATGAACATTTTAAGGATGCTAATCTACAGCTTTGAAAGTCTTGCAAGAAAATTTATGAAGATTTCCTCAAGGGTGTCAGTATATTTGATTACAAAATTCTTTTTTCCCCATGGGTGGGTGTAACTCGAAGAAGCTAACTCAGCCAGAAAGACATATTGTGCCCCCATGCCAATTTTAGCCCTTTTAGTCAGGTTGCATCCTATCGACCTCAAAGTGCGTGCCTGCCTCTCCTCGTTCACTGCCTGTAGACAAAGAAGTGAGAAGAGTTTCCTCACACTCCTACACTTCTGCAACAGGGAGTCGCTAGCCTCGTGCGATACATGTGTTTATTTAGTGCGCAGTGCCCACTTAAGAGTCCTATGAGTAATCTCAATCTATCCACTCAATAAAGAATTCCTCATCAGAGAAGCCCTAGAGATTACAGGTGTCTCGCGCGCGGCGAGTCCATTCCAAAAGGCAGTGCTAGCAGCAATTGATTGACAACGTTTTGATGCTGCATGTATGAGCGACACAAACGTGAGCTATTTCATTGCCTCTGATCCCAGGTGACCTGGTACCCATCTCAATGTAACATTTAGATGTTCCGCCAGCTGTTTACGTTTTCTGTGGCAAGCGAGTACCACCTCATAGTCAAGTCTGACAGCTCGCAAAGTTTTGAGGGTAGCTTGGCTGTCGGAGATGATCTCTACCCTTCCATTCTTGCGCAGGCGAAATTTGTTACTCTCGAGCAAAAATTGTGCCGGCAATAAATTTGAATTCAAAAACTTATAATGGATGTAAGTATGTGTGTACCACTGACAAAATAGGAATCCATACAATGAGTTGATAAGGCATCTGCGTCATTAAGAAGTAAGTATGTCTGTACCAACTGACAAAAAGAGGAATCCTGCAATCAGGTTTATAAGGCATCTGCGTCATTAAGAGAAGATGTGTGTACCACTGACAAAATAGGAATCCTGCAATGAGGTTGATAAGGCTCTAGTCATTAAGAAGTAAGTATTTGTACCACTGACAAATAGATCATGTAATGACTAGATACGGCATCTAGTCATAAGAAGTAAGTATGTCTGTACCACTGACAAAAAAGGAATCCATGTATGAGTTGATACGGCATCTGAGTATTAAGAAGAAGTATGTCTGTCCACTGACAAAATAGGAATCCATGCAATGAGTTGATAAGGCATCTGCGTCATTAAGAAGTAAGTATGTCTGTACCACTGACAAAATAGGAATCCATGCAATGAGTCTATAAGGCATCTGCGTCATTAAGAAGTAAGTATGTCTGTACCACTGACAAAATAGGAATCCATGCAATGAGTTGATAAGGCATCTGAGTCATTAAGAAGTAAGTATGTCTGTACCACTGACAAAATAGGAATCCATGTAATGAGTTGATACGGCATCTGAGTCATTAAGAAGTAAGTATGTCTGTACCACTGACAAAATAGGAATCCATGTAATGAGTTGATAAGGCATCTGCGTCATTAAGAAAATCTCTCGTTTACAGTAAGAAAACTAATGGCTACATGATGTTTGGGCAAGCAGAAGGAGTGTTGTTAATGTATGCACGGAGAAAGGCATGAGAATAGAAGGATTAAAAACTGCCATTCGACAAAAAGGATCTGAAAATGTGAGTGGTAGATTATACTGCTTTACGACAATGCCAGAGTTCACAAAATTCACCAAAATGAGGATATAGGTGTAACTCTTGCTTTTCTAAATCCTTTCCGTCAGAGTTAGCCCTCTTCATAGGAAGAGAATTAAGTTTAACATCATTGCCACTTCTTATAATCCAGGATTGTAAAAATACGTTTTCCCTTCGACCATAGCGCCACCACTTCCTATTTCCAACCTCATTCTATATGCAATCCCCACCTAGTACATCAATTCGCATTTGCCACCTGCTGCTCATAGTATCTGAAGACACTTTTCTTCCACGTTTTATACGGAGCAATTCGCATGACGATCTTTGGGTAGAGGCGCCGATACCAACATCAACTGCACGCCCGTAACTACGTTCCTAAAACCATATCTCGAAAGGTGGAAACGGAAGTAGCAAGCGCGTTGCTTACGTCCGATGTTATAGCTATCGATTTTCGGATGTAGTATTGCGACAGACAGCTGTTCAATCTCAATTCGTAACGTGACGAAGTGGCATCAAAAGAAATCGAAATGCGATTTATATATGCGAATTTTTACCATTTTAACATTTGGAGTGCCGCATCATTCTAACTTAGCGCCATTACTATTTCTAATTGCTCTTATTATTGTTATTGTCGATGTTATACAATTCATTCTAGATGTGCCAATAATAGGGAAGTAATTTGTAACGACCGTGTTATTATTATTTATCACGATGAGTGACATGTTATTGTTATTATTAGTCTGGTTACGTGTGATACGAACAAAGCGCGCCGGGGTATTCCCACGACGAGGGCAACTCAATTTGAAACCCCGCTGCGTCTACTCCTGTCAATAATAGCGTGATTAATTGGGAAACTATGCGTATAAGGGTAAACAAAACACGCTGGCGTTGTGCGATATAAATGGAAACCCTTTCTGGCTCCCCCCTTCTCCTCCCCCCACCCCACTCCTTCGCTCCCACCTACTACGTCACGTTCCCTTTGAGTGGCCCTGCCCTTTTCTATTTCCCGCTTCTCTGTTGTGTGTGTGTGTGGTTGAATTAGAATTTCTGGTTCAATTCACGCAAGAAATTTAAAGAGCGATATACCTACAAGATAGGCGTTTTAAAACTTTTACCATGGGAGCTATTGTATATGTCATTAAATATAATGTCGTATGACATTTAAAAAGGTAGTAATTAATATAAATAATTATTTCAATTAAATATACTTAAATGTAAATCTAATGCAAAAGCATATAAAAAAAAAAAAAATACGCGTTTACAAGGAGGAAATGACTCAAAATTTATTTATTTATTGTTTCAGCAATACGGTCTTCAATTTATGACGAAATGCATTTAAATTAATATAATCTACTACAGAAGAAGGAAATTTATCTAAGAAAGAGAATTTCTGTCTTTGGACGATTAATAAATTCTGCCTTATGACTCCGAGAGCATAGCAAGAAAATGACAAGCTCCTAAACAACTGCTGCACGTGCCCGGCCCACCCCAAGCCGGCATTCGCAACAACCTCCCACAACAATTTCACTTCGGAAGAGAACAAAAGAAGACTGTTACTATAAACAATAAATATGCTAATATTAGTTTGGTGTTTAGTGTTTTAAGAATGATCTTATTGTAGAGAAGTCATTAATAAATGTTACAAATAAGGTTGGACCCAGCACCGAACCCTGCAGCACACCACACACGACTCTGTTAACCGTTGAATTAACGAAGTCGTTACCAACTTTCAACTTCACATATTGACACGGCGATCAGCTAATTGTAAGTATGAGTGCAACCAATCATTAACTTTTTACCTCTAAAGCCATACCTTTCAAGAAGAAGAATAGAGTGGGAATTACAATTAAGAACTGTAGATAGGTCGCAGAATATGGTGGCAGTCATTTGTTTATTATTAATATTTTCCAATAATAATATACAGGGTGTATCAAATAAAAAAAGTAAATTTTACTTGGGTGTTAACTACACGACATATAAAGCACAAACCCACTGAAACCGGATTTCATCATTAAAGACTAAAAAAAAGTAATATTTAGAGCCAAAATTCTTTAGTCCGGGCCTGATGCAAGGAACTCAATATTAAGCACGTTTTAAACATGGGTATTATGTATAAATACATTGCACTCATTTAGTATTATTCTTATGGTATGCGTAAGTTCATTTAACGTCATTTGAATAAATTAAGTGCCGATCGACCAGTAAAAAATAGCAAATGCGCCATTTTTAATTTTTCTTTTTATAAAATAAACATTCCTATTTGTTTAAGAAGCGGCAGTACGGCCTGAGAAGGAAGGTGCATCATTGCCAATCTTGAAGTCAAGCGCAGCAATTTGCGGTACCGGTTGTTGGTTGGGTCACCATTCAGCAAACACTTCTCAGTGGTCGGTGTGTTTCCGGCACTCTAGCCAAGGGCTTCAAGGCCTGTAGTGCTGACTTATTATTATTTATTGTTAAGAGCATTCTCGAAGTCTACAAAGTATTATTTTTAATATATTGATAAGACTTTCGAGTTTCGCGGATATGCGACTTAGTAGTTACAAAACGTAAATATTTTTTTTTTGCTTTGTCGAATCGAGATTTACTTGTTAATGAACGGTACACATGAATCTGAGTTATTCTTTGGATTTATTTAATCATACAACGCAAATGAATTGAATCGAATTACACAGAATAAATGTAGATACAGAAATTTTGCACCACGCCTTTTTTCTGATGATGTTTGCGTGAAAATGCATTCATATAGTTCCTGCGCTTTTGTCGTGGGCATAAGCTTCGATTTTTCTTATATGAAAGCATGATGGTCCTGAAAAGGATCGTTTTTTCGAACGGAAGAATTTAAATTAAATGTTCAAAGTGACTTGCATACTCCAAGCGGCGATCACACAAAACTAACAGCGGTAATTGGCTGAATGATAGTGGTATGTGGGGGTATAGGGGGCGGCATTTAGGTTAGGCCAGTGGCGGCTCTAGCCACGGTATTTATAAATATTTTTTTTCTCGTTAATGCTTACAGATAGACCTTCTGTGACTTAAGACTTTTTGATTGTATATGATTACAGCTGCTACATATTATTATATTTACCTCTATATCTGATACACCCTGTATATGATATAAGAAATAATAAACAGCATCTGCTGTGGACCCTCTAGGTTTAAAGTCATACTGACAACTAGATCTTTCTATCTCTTGAATCCAATACTCCTACCAAAGTTGAGAGCATATTTCCAATTATTTAATAACAACAGCTTCTGTCCCATCTAGAGAAGACGCAAATAATAATCCTCATCCCACTTTCACGCAACAACAATTTCCCCAATCTCGCGATAATCCAAATTAGTAGGACCCCCAAAACAAGGAGATTACACGTTGAAACTTTATATTTAATCTCGCACAAACAATGGCGAAACACTATTAGGCAGCACGTATTGGGCGCAGGTATCCGTGTTATTATATTCCCCTTTGGTTGGCCGGAACGACGTTACATTCGTAGAATTCGATTCACTGCCCTCTGGCGGTCGTTTCTGATACAACAAGAGCGACCGGACTAAATGAATATTCAAACGATCTTACCAGCCGAGGTGACGTGCAGGCTAAACTAGATGGGACTGGCAGCAGATGAAATAGGGATTCTTAATTGACGCTCCGGAATATTCATTTGATGCCGTGGAAGGTATGAATAGAGATTGGAGCATGGAGAACTAGATTTCGCGAAGTGTTTTATCTGGATAAGATATTCAAAAGTTCTGATCCGGGATGTTGCCTCCTACAATATCGAAGGTGTGATTTTCGTATTGTTACTAGTAAAAATCACAGTGGTGTGTAATGAAGTGATGGAAAATTTCTTAAGGGAATAAGACCTGGTTGAACAAAAGACCTAGTAACAAAAGAATACAAAATAAGGGCCCCTCACCGATTTGAATGAAACTTGATGGTTTTATAGACTGCTGTGATGTAGGAACAACTATGATTTTCTTTGCAGCCACTCAAAGTTTAAAAAAAAAATTACGTGTCTGTGGTATCTCCCAATTGAATTCAAATGTTTGTAAACTTATATGTTATTATTGTTGTCATACACACATTTTTTTTTTATTTATATTAATATTTTATGTGTGACGTTTTTATTAGTAATTTGATATAATAAACAACGCAACCAAGGTTATATATCACACAATCGATTAATTAAAAATGTCCGATTTAGCAGCTAAGAAAGTTCTCGTTGTTTTTACACTATATCAGCCTAGAAATGTGCCAAGTTTCATTTAAATTAGTGAGAGGTACTTGTGTGTATTCAGTTGCGATAAAGGCGGTAAGTAACGATTATAGGAGTACTAAACAGTTCCTGAAAACTAATTAAGTAAGTATGTACACATCATAGATCTGGCAGAGGAGTTGCAGATTCTGCCAGAACGAAGAGAAACCCCAAACCATGTTCTGAGCCAGTCCAATAGCCTGGCACGGACAGTGATTTCCAACTACGAATAAAGGCAGAAAAAGTGTTAACATGATAATTTGATAGTTGGACTACTGATCGATCACTACAAATTAAGTAAGATGTGTCTTCTAAAGTAGGGCCTGACTTCCCCACTCTACTAAGAGATTCAATGCTTATGCTACCTTCAATTTTAATTCTAAATTTAGTATATATTTAGTATATATGCACTCTCACAAAAATAATTTCTCTTTTAACGGAGAAAACTGCAATAAAAGAATTATATTCTATTGAAAATAAATTATTACTATTATTAATTTAAAATTTATTTCAATGGTGTGGAATGCAAAATGTCTACCACCCAACCCCATCAAACCCATGCCTGGTAGATGAGAGACACATATTATCCGGATTGTTTCGGACAGTGTCCACCGTTGGCGTGAAATATGTGTGATCGGTGGTCTGCATTTGTCGTGCGCCCTCCTCCAGGCTATATATTGCTAATTTATACGGAATACGATAGCTGGACTCTGTACGCCCTTATATAGGGGTGCCATATCGAGTGCTGATCGAGCACCAACAGATGCCTTGACTAAGAAAATCTCATCTAATCGTTTATTAGTCAACGCGTACGAATTTTTAAAGATTGCGTTCTTGCCATGTTTGTCCCAACAAGAATAAATATAATGTGTATCTCAAAAGTTTTGGCAGAAAATGTAACTCTATGGAAAAAATAAAAAGTGCGGAGTACAATATCCCGTTCACTTTGCAAATAAAAGTAATTCGATGATTTGTCATTTTAATGAGAGTTCAGTTGCCGAAATTGATTGCTCTGTAACTTCTTGAAAATCAAAATGTGTCGCTCTAAACCATATATCATGCGATATCAGAATATGAGCAAAGTTTGCAATGCCGAAATCTTCCGAAAAGTGGAAAGCTGAGACTAGATCAGTTTTAGTCGAAAATATTAAGAATACAATTGTATAGTCATTGAGAACAAAGACACGATGTTACGGGGTGTCCCAGGAAACGCAACAATAACAGAAGAGGACAATCCACAACATCTGATATAATGGAATGTCTATAATGCTTTTGATGCTGGTGAGTTTGCAAAAACGCATATGCTAGACCTAAATGAAGCCTTGGATTCAGTTGGACACGATATCTCTCAGAAAAACCGAAATACTACGCAGTAAGATATATAACTCTGAAGTTACTAAGCTCTCACCTAATACATCGTGCCCAGCTGAAAGAGTTTAAAGATTTGCAGTCTCAACCAATGGAGGTGTGAAATGGGGTGCCACAGGGTTCCAATCTTGGTCCCCTGTTCTTTAGTGTATTTTCTAATAACATAGTTCTCGAACAACACTTTTACTGCGAGATATGGACGTTGAGCAGTGGTTCACTGCAAATAAGCTGAAAATTAATTTAAATAAAACACAAAAACTTTCACAAGACGACGGCTAAGTGTATCATGCAGAGCTAAGTGCTTATGCCCTAAATATTAGTAGTAATAAAGTACTTTACCGCTATGCAATTATGAAATTAAAGAAAACTACGGGTTTTACACCGCCACTCAGAAGAATGTCCAAACAATATAAAGTACAAACAAGTTTGCCGATAGAGTTTTGGTTAAATTTATCTCTGGGCTAATTAGTCTCGAAAAATATGTGCTGACGTTTGGGCAATCGAAAAATACAAAGAATTGATGTTGGAACGGTCCAATACTGGATATACGAGATGTTCTCTAATGATTGCGTATCGTTTAAGATTGTGGAGCTTCACATTTAATTTAAAATAACAAATTTATTGTTCTGAAAAATTGCCGTAAAAACATTTCTACTTTGTAATATGTTCTAAAGCAATTTGTGCCAAAACTTGTGAGACGTACTATTACTATTTTCTTAATAAAAATAGTTGCGCGTCACATCCTGTTTTAATACCCACTGTTTCCGCGTCAAAACCCTCCATGGTTCTACCGTTCTGCCATCTTTTTCTCGACACTAGGGTTCTAATTCACGCTAGCGAATGTGTTGTTCCCATGTTCAGGCACGCAGTGATGTACAATCTCTTTGAGCGTATTTCCCACGGGACGGGCAGGAAACAGCAGCTTCCCCCGGATTCCTTTGTTGCCACTTGTTTATCCGCCACGGTCAACGCGGAGGGGGCAAATATGAGAAATAGGATTACCTAGAACCCGGTCCAGGATTGCGATGTATGCACGAGACAGACGGCGCAATGTCGTAGAGGGAATTAAGGGACGGGAAGTCGATGGTTTCTATCTGCAATACGTTTAACAATATTTTTAAAATGTATGCAGATGTCGTTGTTTTGAAACGATGTAGGAAAATATCTTTTTATATCTGATTTCTAGATTAATTCGGCTCCTTTATGCATGCGGATGATGCAAATCTAGACGCATATATATCAGAAATAATGGATTTTTTCTGATTTTAAGTGTAATTCGCCAAATAAATGACTTTCGAAAGAGATAGTTTTAATCGTGACCTTCCCAAGTCAATTATTTTTCCTACAGCTTCTTACATGAGTATTTGTTTTTATGTCCTAATAGTAGAAACTTTGGGGGCCACTGAACCGACATTAAATTGTTGACAAAGTATCCTCTTCATTAGTATTGGATCTTGCCCCCCTCCACATTGTAGTAGAGGGCGTGGCGAAAAGAACCACACTAAGAATGGTCAAGGAAGGAATGATTAGGCATAGGCCTCAATCTCCCTGACGGTGATCAAACCTGGGATATGCCCAGGGATGATATGTTAAAAAAATTTAGCTTTGTGAAAGAATTCACCATAAAGCTAAGTAACAGGAGCGAGTGGGATCATAACACCATCTTGAACTTGAATAGAAATGCCATCAAATGGTATACTGATGGCTCCAAAACGGCAGAAGGAACTGGAATAGGAATATATGCGCCTAGAACTACATATTTCGAAAGCTTGGGAAAATACCCAAGTATATTTCAGGCGGAAATACACGCTATTGGAAGATGTGTTCAGTTCAATATGGATAGGAACTATCGGAAGCAGGAGATCATCATCATATCTAATAGTCAAGCAGCCATCAAGGCGCTGAGCTCATGTGAAATCAGCTCCAAGATGGTCTGGAAATGCCTAGGGAAACTAAATGAGCTAGGCAAAAGAAATAAAGTAACCATCTTGAAGGAAACGAAATAACGGATAACCTCGCAAAAAAAGGGGCTGGAATGCCTTTTGTAGGGCCTGAACCCTTCTGCGGGTTAAGTAGCAGTACAATACTGAAGAAACTAAAAATAGAAATGGTGCAGAGAAATCCAGTTATTGGGAAAATCTCCAGGGAATGAGGCAAAGTAAAATTCTTCTGGGAACTTATAACCAGAAGAGGCTTACAGAATGCATCAACCTGAGTAAGAACAATGTTCGCATTTTAACAGGAATACTTTCAGGCCATTGTAGACTGAAAGGATACCTGAGTAAGCTTGGATTGGAAAAGGAATCTGAATGCAGATTTTGTGAGGAACAGGATGAAACACCCATCCACCTCCTCTCAAACTGCGTAGCACTGTGCAACTCGAGGGCATTGCACCTGGGAGCATGTGAAATCGAAGAGGGAGACTTACCTAGACTGGGGCCCTCTGACATCCTACACTTTCTAAAAGGAATAGAATTGGAAGGCCAGCTGTAAAGCAGCAAGAATAGGGGACACAATAGATCTTTTAGGTCGCAGTGTAACACCACCCTTCTATTTACATACATACATACATACATCCTCTTCATCATAGCTGATTAAGGAGTGGAAGGACGCAAAATAAGCTGATCTGGCCACTTCGTTGCTGGATGCGTGCTTCAATCTTTTAATCGCGAACAATGTAAAAGTTAATCTAAGTGCTCTCTAACTTACAATTAGTTTGTTATTAGTCACCAAGCCTAGGAATTTAGCGCTGCATTGCAACTCCACTTTTTTGGTGCTAAAGTGTAGTGTCTTAAATTTTGTTCGTATTATTTTTCAGGTTACTTGCAGCAAACCAATTCTCTGCCCCCTGGACGATCATTTTGGAGTGCCTTAATGATTTTTACTTTGAGTGAAAACAGAAAAAAAAAACAGAAATATCGTCAGCATATAAACAGAGTTCTGCAGTTTGGATGTTACCAGGTAAGTTATTAAGGTATATGATAAAAAGTAGGGGCCCAAAATAAAACCCTGTGGAACTCCGAACTTGATCTGGATGTTTTAACAGGTGTAACGTAGTCCCTCTGATGCCATAAGTGCTCCAGCTTATTTGCTAGCACTAATGGATTGACCATGTCAAATCAAGCATAGTCATCTCAACTTCGGCACCATTATCGAATGCATGGTAGATGTACTCAGGCAGAAACATTTTCGGGAAGAGATCTATTGGAGCCCTCGAAGATCCTCAAGTTTCCATTGCGCAAGATACTGGGCATTTTAGAGAACATCAAGCTGCTTGAGTGGAAATAAGAGAATCAATAAGAATGATGGTACATTGAGCACGTTGCTCAATGCCCGGACATCAAGTGCCCACCCTAACTTGAATGAATGAATGAATGAAAATGGTAGATGTATGAGCAAAGGGTTGGGATGATTTGTAGATTATTTAGCTTTTCATAAATAAATCACAGTGGGTCAAGATTTTACTCGAAATCAAATTCTCACTAGATGCTCAAAAAAAGACAATCTAATGACCCACTTCGCCTGGCAATACCTTCACCTATTGAACAGAAATAGTCATCGATTAGACGCTAATAATGCTTTCTCGGAACACACTGTATATGAAGTATCGGATATCTCTTCAATACCAATGTAATAAAAACTAATATCGCAGAAGTGATTTCTATTTCATACGTGTCGCCAAGCAAGACAAGCATTCCGTTCGCAGATTTATAGCTTTCATAAGTCGTAATGGTTCCCCGAGCGCCCTCTGGCGAAACGCGAAGGTGCCACGCCAGCCCGCACCAGTACCCCGGCTTAGGGGGGAGACACAGATATCGAATGCCGGGACGAGAAAACTTCTGTAACTGCCGGATCAGTCTCTCACGAGTTTTTGCTTCAGTGCATATTTACCTAAGACAGATTGCAATGCTCAGCCAGGACGGAATGACAGAATGGGGGGCTCCGTAATAATACCCCCTCCCCTTTCTTCTCCGTCATCCGCCAGTCCCGAGGAGAAATATCAGAATTTATAAACTGAAAAACTTTCTCCAATAATTCCCGTGCAGAGTTCCCGCGTCGGGGTAGAATCAATTTCTGGAGGCTACTATTATACCTCACTCGCTCCGTACAATGGGAACTTTATACCGGGTTATTTTTTCCCTCTATGTGTAGCGTTAAAAAACAAATCGTCGATGCATTGGTAACTGGCGAATAGGCAACCAGATATACCACAAGTCAGTTATTATTTTGTTTTAACGATTGATTTGATGTCATACGTCAAATCAATCGTTGGTAACTGCCAAGTAGGCAACCAGATATACCACAAACAAGTTATTATTTTGTTTTAACGATTGAATTTGATGTATATACGTCAAATCAATCGTTGGAACTGCAAGTAGGCAACCAGGATATACCACAATCAGTTATTATTTTTGTTTTAACGATTGATTTGATGTCATACGTCAAATCAATCTTGGTAACTGCCAGTAGGCAACCAGAATATACCACAATCAGTTATATTTTTGTTTTAACGATTGATTTGATGTTATAAGTCAAATCAATCGTTGGTAACTGCCAAGTAGGCAACCAGATATACCACAAATCCATTATTATTTTGTTTTAACGATTGATTTGATGTCATACGTCAAATCAATCGTTGGTAACTGCCAAGTAGGCAACCAGATATACCACAAATCAGTTATTATTTTGTTTTAACGATTGATTTGATGTCATACGTCAAATCAATCATTGGTAACTGCCAAGCAGGCAACCAGATATACCCACAAATCGTATTATTTTTTTTAACGATTGATTTGATGTTATTAAGTCAAATTCAATCGTTTGGTAACTGCCAAGTAGGCAACTATATATACCACAAACCAGTTATTATTTTGTTTTAACGATTGATTTGATGTTATAAGTCAAATCAATCGTTGGTAACTGCCAAGTAGGCAACTAGATATACCACAAATCAGTTATTATTTTGTTTTAACGATTGATTTGATGTTATAAGTCAAATCAATCGTTGGTAACTGCCAAGTAGGCAACTAGATATACCACAAATCAGTTATTATTTTGTTTTAACGATTGATTTGATGTTATAAGTCAAATCAATCGTTGGTAACTGCCAAGTAGGCAACCATATATACCACAAACAGTTATTATTTTGTTTTAACGATTGATTTGATGTCATACGTCAAATCAATCGTTGGTAACTGCCAAGTAGGCAACCAGATATACCACAAATCAGTTATTATTTTGTTTTAACGATTGATTTGATGTCATACGTCAAATCAATCGTTGGTAACTGCCAAGTAGGCAACCAGATATACCACAAACCAGTTATTATTTTGTTTTAACGATTGATTTGATGTCATACGTCAAATCAATCGCTGGTAACTGCCAAGTAGGCAACCAGATATTCCACAAATCAGTTATTATTTTGTTTTAACGATTGATTTGATGTCATAAGTCAAATCAATCGTTGGTACACTGCCACGTAGGCACCTAGATATACCACACATCAGTTATTATTTTGTTTTAATGATTGATTTGATGCCTTACGTCAAATCAGTCCATTGGTGACTGCCAAGTAGGCAACCAGATATACCACAAACAAGTTATTATTTTGTTTTAACGATTGATTTGATGTCATACGTCAAATCAATCGTTGGTAACTGCCAAGTAGGCAACCAGATATACCACAAATCAGTTATTATTTTATTTTAACGATTGATTTGATGTCATACGTCAAATCAATCGTTGGTAACTGCCAAGTAGGCAACCAGATATACCACAAATCAGTTATTATTTTGCTTTAACGATTGATTTTTGATTTGATAACGTTAATGAATGAAATGTTACTATCTTATTTTAATAAATTTTGTCTTTTTACTGGTTACCAGCATGGTTTCCTTCCTAATCGTTCTGTTAACACTGCCTTGTATAAGTTATATAACCAAATTTCCCGCGCATATTGATTCAAATCATCCGTGTCTTGCTATGTTTTATTGATTTATCTCGTGCTTTCGATAATGTTGATCATACTATCTTACTTCAAAAATAAATACTTACGGTATTAGAGGCAATTCTTTACGTTGGTTGAAAGCTATTTATCAAATCGTAAACAAAAAGTAGTGATTGATGAATACTCATCTAATATACGCACTGTAGATAGAGGAATACCGCAAGGCTCTGTTATGGGTCCCTCACTTTTCCTAATATATATAAATGATTTACCTTTATCTTTAAACTTAGCTACAAACATTGCGCTTATGCTGACGACATTAATATTTTAATCAGCTCTATTGATGTTTCACGTGCTTTTGACATTGGCAGGTTCTTTTGTATACGAGAGTTTGTGAGTGTGCTCTCTACCAATAACTTAGAAATTAATTGATGACAGGACTAAATGTATTTTGTTCCGTTAATAAACATAAATATAACGTTCCTAACTTTAATTTAAACGGTAAACTGATAGAATTAAATGTATCTTCTAGATTACTTGGAGTCATTATTTTGATGAAGATCTCAAATGGAATATCCATATTGATAAGCTTTCTGCGATTTGTCACAAATATGTTACGCTCTTTATAATTAAAAAGATCTTGTTAATACGTATATCCTTAAAACTTATTACTTCTCTCACTTTCACTCAAAAATGACTTTCGGAATCATTCACTGGGGCTCTCGGTATAGGCGTAGATCGTATCTTTTACTGCAAAAGAGAGCACTTCGCTTATTCTTATTTGTCGTATCCGAATCTGCAGGACACTTTCAAACACAGAAATTTACCAGCAATTGATGCATAATTCTTGAAGTGTATGTTTGTCTTCATATAAGTCGGAATTTGAATACTGACACTGCGCATGATTATATGTACGACAGAAAATTATCTGCTGCTCCGATGACCGACAACCTTTTAAAAAAAATTTAACTTCTTGGATGTAAACTATTTAATAACTTACCAAATGATATCAAGATAGGTATAATTTAAAAAGTTTCAACTAAAAGTTAGAGACATTAACTGCACTCTCTTGGTATTTATCTAAACGATTACTTATCATTCAAATAGTTCTGAGCTGTATATATATTTTTTGATGTAATTCTTTGTATATTTCCTGATCTTTGTAAATTGACGTTATTTTTGTATGGGTTGTTTGCCATAGTTTGAAATAAAGATGTATATAGATTGTGAGGTCATATCGTCAAATCAATCGTGGTAACTGGCCAAGGTAGGCGGCAACCACATATACCACAATTCAGTTATTATTTTGTTTTAACGATTGATTTGATGTGATACGTCAAATCAATCGTTGATAACTGCCAAGTAGGCAATCAGATATACCACAAATCAGTTATTATTTTGTTTTAACGATTGATTTGATGTCATACGTCAAATCCACCGTTAAAACAAAATAACAACTGATTTGTGGTATATCTGGTTGCCTATTCGCCAGTTACCAATGCATTGACAATTTGTTTTTTAACTTTACACATAAGAAGATTGTATGTGCAATAGAAAAAGAAAAAGAATCCTGTATACGCGTACGGTTTGGTCTTCCAGGTATACATATATACGCTCGCGCCGAGCGACATCGTCTTTTATGGGAGGCGGACAAACAGAAAAAGTTTTTTATGACTGCAGGCCCGTATTTACCCCGAGTAAGTCGGCCCCCTATATTAAACGATCTTTTAATATTCCGCCGGGATCTGGAAGCTGGGGTGGAGGGGGGAGAGCTATAGGGGGAAAGCTTGAACGTTTTATGTTTTTTTAATGACCGAAAATGCCAGCGACCGTGAGAGAAGCAGCGGCTGTTCCCCCGGAACTTTTATTGCCAGACTGAAGAGTGTTGTGTAACAATAAAAAAAAAGTTGTTTGTGTCGAAGATTTTTTTACGCTTTCGAATTGCCTTCGATTCGTGTAGGTACTTAGATTCCGATAAATAAAACAATTGAAATGTCGCTAACTTCATTTGAATATACATATATTTTAAATTTCAATTTCCGTTCGGTTTTCTTGTCAAATTTCTTCGAACCACCAATTGAGCTCTTTTTTTTTAGTGCAAATAAAAAATAAAGTATTTTAAGAGAAAAAATAAAGGTTTATTCAACATCTACTTTTTATTGGCTTTAGTGAGTGATTTGTGTTGTTAACTTCGTGTGAAAGGGTTCATATCAGTATGCTCCTTGACAACCGTCCGTTCAATTAGTGGAATCGACTAATCGCCTTGTCTGAAAGAAGCCTTAAGGTAAAATTAGTATACAGGGTGTATCAGATATAGAGGTAAATATAATAATATGTGGCAGCTGTAATCATACAATCAAAAAGTCTTAATGCACAGGGGGTCTATCTGTAAACATTAACGAGAAAAAAAATATTTTTATAAATGCCGGGCTTAGAGCCGCCACTGTGCCACAACCTAAATGCTGTCCCAGTATACTCCCACATACCACTATCATTCAGCCATTAACCGCTGTTAGGTTTTGTGTGAATCGTCGCTTGGAAGTGCAAGCCACTTCGAACATTTTTATTTAAATTCTTCCCGTCTCCGAAAGACGATCCTTTTTCAAGACCATAATGATTTCATATAAAAGAAAAATCGAAGGCTTGATGCATCGGAAAAGCGCGGAATGTATAGATTCATTTTCGCGCGACATCATAGTAAAAAGGCGTGTTGGCGAATTTTCTGTATCTACATTTATTTCTGTGTAATTCGATTCAATTCATTTTGCGTTATATGATTAAATAAAAGCAAAAAGAAATAACTCAGATTCATGTGGTACCGTTAATTACTAACTAACTCTCGATTCACAAAGCAAAAGAAAAATATTTACGTTTTTTGTAACTACTGAAGTCGCATATCCGGTGAAACTCGAACGTCTTATCAGGATATTAAAAATGATAACTTTGTAGACTTACGTAGAATGCTCCTTACAAAAAGAATGTTTATTTTATAAAAAGAAGAAACATTCTAAAATACCTCAGTTTTGCTAATTTTAACAGGGTTTTTATTTATTCAGATGACGTTAAATGAACTTATGGCATACATTAAAAAAATCAAATAAAATGAGTCCAATGTATTATACATAATACCACGTTAGCGGGTGCTTAACATGACGTTTCCTTGAAATCAGGCCCGGACTAAAGAATCTTTGGCTCCAAATTTTACTTTTTTTTATTCTTTAATGATGAAATCCGGTTTCGGTGGGTTTGTGCTTTATATGTCGTGTAGTTAACATCCAAGAAAAAATACTTTTTTTATTTGATACACCCTATATATGATAGAATATAACATGCTAAATTGCGAAGTAAATATAAAAGCATATATACACAACAATATTTCAGATTACTTCCGAAACACCCCGTACATAAGCATTACTTTATCATTTTATTTAGCACCAGATGCCTCAGCTTTATCCTTTAATTTACACCAATCGTAAAAAACGTCACTTACGAGAGAATCTCGCGAACTGTCATTCGCAGATTTTGATAAAACTTTGTCAGTTTGTAGAGTCCATGGAGTGTCACTCAAGCACACTTCCTGCTGCGGCGGAATGTCAACTTTAGAGGGTGTAAACAGCCCTCGAAGTTGTACCAAAATTTCTTTCATCTAGCATAACTTTTAAACGGTAAAAAATAGAAAAAAAGTTTCAACGGCGGACTTGCACCGTTTGAAGAGTCCTTCGGTGACATAAATATTTATTTACAGGGTGTTATTAAATAAACACGGAACGATGTATCTAGCTTATTTGATCGAATTTCAGAAATCGGTTATAATAATGTTGTTCTTGTTATCAAGCGATGTTATATAAAAGTGATTTAGATCATTATACAGGGTGTTACCAAAATTATGAATTTTTGTATACTTCCTTATTCTAATGAGTTACTTTGTATATTATTATGTGGCTGCCTTGTACGTCGAAAATCGGTCTCAAATCATACCAGATGAGAAACGCGTATATGTGATAGTTTCCAATTATTCACGTTTGGATGTTGGAGTATATTATCCTAGGTAACAGATCATATAACGCATTAAATGTAGTTAATTTTTGAGAAATTTGACTAGCAGATAATACGCCACACTTGCAACTATTTTAATTTTATCCGGGACAACGTGGCTTGAATAACTTGACAGAGACACCGCTCAGGTGCAATATATATAAAAAGTCATTTCTTTTAAAATTTAGTTCATATCGTATTGCAATGTCGGTAGCAACAATGGTTCATATCAATCCAGCAAATATTATTCATCTGCTAATACTGTCATATTACAGGCAATATTGTGTAACTATGTTTGGTGGTTGATACAGGGTGCACAGTACTTGCAACAGCTTTGCCTCCTGCACAGCTTAAGGTACGATCAGAATGTAATTCCAAATTAAATTCAGTTTCGTATGCATAAATGATGAAGACTCCTCTTCAACTGTCATTTCAATAACGCGAGGAGGATCCATGTCTTCAAATTCTAATGCTTCTATAGTGTCCACTGCGAAGGTTGTTTCTGGAACACTTGTATCGATCAGACTTGTCATTACATCATGCAATTCTGATTTCATGTCATCCTTGATTCCAAGCTTACTTGAAATTGGCAATTTCAGAAGATTAAAACCAGAGTGGAGGCAACACTCATGTTGGCTAGGAGAGTCCATGGAAATACATGAGGGTTAAGACCTAATATGATGTAGTGGATATACATCACGATTGTCAGACCCATGATTACTTTTGCATCTCTGGTAGGTATGGAGGAAGATGCGGAAGAATACTTAGCAAGATACAGAACATAACTCTAATGGATGCTATCATCTAATCACCGGGACAAAGACAGGCAAAAGAGTTCCTAAAGGAGCAGAGGCCTGAATTCACGAGAGATCTACTGAATAAAGACAGGAAGACTGTCAAAATGATTGTAGGTCTGCTGACTGGTCATTGTAGACTGAATAGGCATATGAAACAACATAGGCCTGGCAGATGATGCAACCTGTAGATACTGCCAAGTGGAGGAAGAAACACCAGTTCATGTGCTGTGCCAATGTGAAGGCCTGGCGAGGACAAGGTTTCTAGTAATGGGGAGGAGAACTTCACAGCTAGTAGCTACATAAAGAAGCCGCTCTCAAAGATGATAGGCCTAATTAAGAGGGCAAAATTAGAGAGCGTCCTCTAGGAAAAATGGGGATCCAATAGATCTGAAAAAGGTCGCGGTAAAAACAGGTCCATAAGCCACCGAATCTAAATCCTAATCTAGATGTAAGGTTGTAACAGATAGAAGGGTGGTGTTACACTGCGACGTAAAAGATCTATTGTGTCCCTTATTCTTGCTGCTTTACAGCTGGCCTTCCAATTCTATTCCTTTTAGAAAGTGTAGGATGTCAGAGGGCCACAGTCTAGATAAGTCTCCCTCTTCGATTTCACATGCACTCAGGTACAATGCCCTCGAGTTGCACAGTGCTACGCAGTTTGAGAGGTGGATGGATGTTTCATCCTGTTTCCCACAAAATCTGCATTCAGGATCTTGTTCCAATCCAAGCTTACTCAGGTGCCCTTTCAGTCTACAATGGCCTGAAGGTATTCCTGTTAATATGTGAACATTGTTCTTACTCAGGTTGATGCATTCTGTAAAAACTCTTCTGGTTATAAGTTCCCAGAAGACTTTTACTTTGCCTCATTCCTGGAGATTTTCCCAGTAACTGGATTTTCTCTGCTCTATTTCTATTTTTAGTTTCTTCACTATTGTGCTGCTACTTAACCCGCAAAAGGGTTCAGGCCCTACAAAAGGCATTCCAGCCCATTTTTTGCGAGATATCCGTATTTTCGTTTCCTTCCACTCCTGTGTGACCCGGAACCCACAGGAGGGTTACTTTATTCTTTTGCCTAGCACATTTAGTTTCCTAGGCAATTCCCAGACCATCTTGGAGCTGATTTCATATGAGTTTCAGCGCCTTGATGGCTGCTTGACTATCAGACACGATGATAATCTCCTGCTTCCGATAGTTCCTGTCCATAATGAACTGAACACATCTTCCAATACGTGTATTTCCGCCTGAAATATACTTGGGTATTTTCCCAAGCTTTCGAAATATGTAGTTCTA
Source organism: Protaetia brevitarsis (assembly GCA_004143645.1). Lineage (NCBI taxonomy): Eukaryota > Metazoa > Arthropoda > Insecta > Coleoptera > Scarabaeidae > Protaetia > Protaetia brevitarsis. The sequence continues at coordinate 35,857 of RXPK01002591.1, read as the reverse complement.
GGCCCATATATTCCTATTCCAGTCCTTCTGCCGTTTGGAGCCATCAATGTACCATTTGATGGCATTTCTATTCAAGTTCAGATGGTGTTATGATCCCACTCGCCTCCTGTTACTTAGCTTTTATGGTGAATTCTTTCACAAAGCTAAACTTTTTAACATATTCATCCCGGGCATATCCCAGGTTTGATCACCGTCAGGAGATTGAGGCCTATGCCTAAGCATTCCTTCCTTGACCATTCTTAGTGCGATTCTTTTCGCCACACCCTCTACTACAATGTGGAGGGGGTCAAGATCCAATACTACTTCAATAGCTGATGTTGGGCAGGTTCTCATAGCCCCCGTTATGCATACACATGCTAATCGTTGCACTTTCGAGAGGTTAATTCTCGCGGTGGCCAGATTAGTTCTTTTGCTCCATGCTACTGATGCATAGGTGATGATCGGTCTCACTATCGCTGTATACTCCAAAGCAGTATTTTTGGTTGCATCCCCAATTTTTCCCTGCAAAGTTTCTGCACACATCAGAGCTCTTTTGGCCTTGTTGATTACCTCAAATTCATGTTTGTTCCATAGAAGTTTATTGTCTAGGGTAAGGTCTAGATATTTAACTTCTGCTCTCCATTCTATATTTTACCCATCCAGTTTTATGGTTCCAAGATTGGATTTTCTTTTCCTGGTAAATGCCACTAGGGTTGTCTTAGTGGGGTTGACATTGAGTCCCATCGATTGACACCATCGTCTCGTGAAGTTCAAACCTCTTTGAACTATGTCACAGAGGGTATTCTCAAATTTGCCTCTTGCGTATATGACAATATCATCAGCATACCCTTGACAAGATATGCCTAGATCCGTCAGTCCGCATAAGAGTTCGTCTACTATTAGGCTCCACATAAGTGGGGATGTAACTCCCCCCTGTGGATCCACTGGGTGCTATGGGTATTCTTTGTTGATAAAATAAATTAATTTCGAAATGAAGATCCTATAATCACAACAAAAAAATCTCACGATTTTAAAACCAGCTACAATTCTTTAAATCATCTGGCATTCCATGTACCTGTCAAATGTACAAACTTATTCCGCTAGGGTACTAATATTAAAACACTATAAAACACACTAAATCTTCACGCTTTAAAAATCTTTTCGCATCGCCAGTACTTATAGATGTACAGTCGTCTTCCAAACTATAAAATTTTATGGAGACCCTCAACGGAATATATCGTTCGCCCTTCTTTCCGCTTTGCAATAACCTAGATATCGGCGTAAGGTTATAACGGTGTCCGCGCCATCTTACGGGCACAATAGGTTTCAATCTGCTCGCGATATCTAACGCGCCATTATCTAAATTGTCTTCTCCCCACTCTCTCAACCCTTCTCTCTCCACGCTAGTCTAGCTGCAGTCAGGTAATATACATCGGTCATTTGGCGAAGGGAAAACGTAGATATTGCGTTTTATCTACGGCTCTGTTTTATTATTGTATCGTGGACTGTAATGCTGAGCTAGGTTAATCAATTCCGTGAGATACGACCAATCGTAAAAGTTTGAAGTAATTCGATTTTGAATGTGCCGTGTATATCGTATAGGTTGGTAGCTTTGTCGGAAGTTTTAAAAAAGAAATTACAATGCAGTCGAATTTATTCTATTTTTAAAATGGGGGTCAAAGGAGAGGTGATGGAATTGCCTTACTTTCTACGGGGTGTTTTCGATTAACTTGGCCAAATTCTAAAGGCGTGTTCTGCTCACCAAAATAATCAAAAAAAAAGTTCATATAAAAAATTGTCGGAAATCACTCCCTTAAATAGTTGTGGCTAATTTTCACTATTGTTAATAATTTCGCAAATTATGGAATATAACTCTATTATTGTAGTACTTATAACATTTTTATTATTTCAACGATTGTTCGAATAAAGTTCATTCATATGATCATGAGTAATACCGGAGGGCGTTGCACCTGGGAGCATGTGAAATCGAAGAGGGAGACGTACCTAGACTGAGGCCCTCTGACATCCTACACTTTCTGAAAGGAATAGGATTGGAAGGCCAGCTGTAAAGCAGCAAGAATAGGGGACACAATAGATCTTTTAGGTCGCAGTGTAACATCACCCTTCTATCTACATACATACTGCTGTGTACTGATGGTACCAGCATAAATGCAAAATGAAAAGTAAAAAAAAAAAAAATGAAAATTAAATTTACTAACTCAGCGGATAAAAATAAAGAGCGCAAAAGAAGACTTAACCTCAGGATTACCCTCACAATTAAACCTATCTTGAAAAGTAAAACGTGGGCGTTTGAAAAATTTGACTTTCTTTAATTACTTCGAAAATTGAGATGGTTGATTCAAAAATAAAAGAACAGAAATTTTGAATGACGTTAACAATCATCAATTTTATTGTATTTAAAAAAAAACATTTAGTTGCAATTATGCAGAAACAAAACCATGAATTTAAGATTCTGGCCAAAAACAAAAACTGCATGAATCTAATTTACTAAAGGACAATGCAAATCCTTTAAACAAACAAAAGAGGTAAATTTGTTCTAGAAGAAAATCTTTTTTTCACAAAAATCCACGTGGTCTCAAAATTACAACCTAAATTAATTTAAACGTGGGACAAAACAAGTAAATTTATAAAATTGAAATTTAATTACAAGCACAATAATTCTTTTCACCTAACCCGAGGTGATTAACTAAAAAAACTAATTTGAAAACTAAGAAACGGAAAAATAAACTCTTTAAACTAAAAAAACTTTCTAGAACAAATATAATAACAGATCTTATACCTAATTTGTGTACACAATAATATAATAACGATTATTATTATTTAACGAGTTCCTTGAAGGATGAGAAAATTTCAAATTAAACGAACAACATTTTTAAAATCAAATGAATTTACAAAAAAGCAGCAAAGAAAATAAAATTTAAACTGTAATTACACGACATCGTTCAAGTAAGTGCCCTTCAGGGGCCCAAACATCGCATACATATAACAAACAGATGCGTGCCAAAGCAGCGCATAAATGCAAAGATCATAGAAGAACAATTCTTCTAGGAAGGACATAAACTACATGATCAAATAAAAATATATTATAGAGTGAACATAATTTAAACCAACTGAACATTTAAATAAACAAATTAAACAAATCAATTCAATTAACAAAATCTTATTTAAAAATAAAATCTTAATTTTTCTGAGAGAATTTGCCCGACGCATCGATAAAGATTAATCTCTATAAATAAAATAAAACTGAATTTACGAACCCCGGAGTGCCAGACCACAGCAATACGTCATGAGCAATCGATGTATTGAGATTAGAACGATGGTCCATCTCCCCGAAATCTCGTCCATAAAAAGACAAAGACAACACATTATTTCGGCAAGTAGAATATGCCCGCAGAGTTTGGCCAAGTTAATCGAAAATACCCTGTATAATTGAAGAAGGTGTGACTCCAACTGATATTTAAGCATAAAAGATGATGGAAATTTAATGCATAAAAACGAAAAAATGAAAAAGTAGAAAGAACGATTTTTAAATTTAAAAATAATCTAATTTGAGTGAACGAAATGAATTTGGCTTAATTTCTAAGACGAAGATTGTGTTGAAATGTGACTCAATTCTGACTTGACGACAAGAAGAGAGTAGGGGCAGCTACTAGTTCCTGAAACGTGAAAAATGCAAGGGCGACTCATTTTTTGAGACAAAAAAAGATCAATCTTAAACTTGAATAATTTTGAAGGAAATGCAGCTTGATTTTTAGAGACAAGAAAATAATTTATCTAATCTTAGGTTGACTCAATTTTTAGAGATAAGAAAGAGTAGGACTACTTTCATCTGAAACGGCAGAAAAGTAGGAGCGACACATTTTTAGATACAAACAAAAGGGATGTGGTTCGCGATTCGGAAACAAGAAATGCTTAGTGGCTTAATTTTTAAAAAACAAAAAAGTTGTGTGATGGCTTAATTTTTAATGACAAGAAAGGAGTGGGCCTTACTTAGTTCTTAAATTTGAAGGTATTGGAACTAATTTACGCTTTTGGAAATATAGTTTGATTTTTAGGAAACAAGAACATAGTTTACAAATGATTTGACTCTAAAAAGTTGGGGATGGCTCAATTGTTAGAAATGAAAAAAAAAAGAGAAGAGATTATTGAAACATAAAAACCTAAGATTGGCTTAATTTTTAGACACAAACAAAAGGAATGTGGTTCGCAATTCGGCACCAAAAATAAAGCTCAATTTTCAAAAGCGAAAGCTATGTGGAAGCATGGCCCCATTTTATTTTTTTTTTAAACAAAAAAGAATGGGCCTTTCTTAATTGGTTTTTAAACTTGAAGAAGTGGAAGCTAACTTATTTTTTAACGAAAGAACGGACAAGTGGAGCTTGATTTTTAGGGACAAGAACGTAGTTTAAGTTTGACTCTATAATGTTAGGGGTGGCTCAATTTTTATAGGTAAAAGAGAAAGATTTATTAAAACATGAAACACGTAGGAATGACCTAAACTTTAAATATAAACAAAAGGAATGTGGTTTGCTCAATAAAGCTCAATTTTCAAAAGCGAAAGCTGTGTGGAAGCATGGCCCCATTTTATTTTTTTTTTGAAACAAAAAAGAGTGGGCCTTTCTTAATTGGTTTTTAAACTTGGAAGAAGTGGAAGCTAACTTATTTTTTAATGAAAGAACGGACAAGTGGAGCTTGATTTTTAGGGACAAGAAGGAGAAGGAAGAATGGCTCCAATTTTTTTTTTAGCAAAAAAGAGTTGGTCTTTCTGAATTGGTTTTTATTCAATTTTGAAGAGCAAGGATTGTGATGAAGTATGAGTCAATTTTTAGAAGGGAAAAGGGAGTAAAAATTGCTTGTTTCTGGAAAATGAAAAAGGTGGAGGTAACTTAATTTTTATTAGTGGTGGGCACTATCGATAGTGACTATCGATAACTATCGATAGTTTTGACTATCGATAGCTTCGACTATCGATAACTATCGATAGTTTCGACTATCGATAGTTGACTATCGATAACTATCGATAGCTGACTATCGATAACTATCGATAACTATCGATAGTCGAGTATCGATAACTGTTGATAGTTGAAAAATATCGATAATGCACAGCATATTATATTTATATATAGTGATAACGCCAGACGGATGCTCAAATTCAATGTAAACACAACACAGCATATAGTGGCTATTTATTTCCCTTTCTGAGTAGCTTACTAAAGTTTAATTATGTATTGTCTTGTTAGTTAAAGACGTTGTATCATCATTTCATCAAATATTCATGAGTGGAACTAATTCTTCTTTTGAAATATCTATACTAGCAGTATTGATGAAACAGCATGAAATACTATGTTAGAGTTCTTATAGTCTGGACAAAAAAAAAAAAAAACACAATAATAAATAACAACAACAAACAAAATGTGTTTCTGAGGACATATTAGTTGAGTAGACGATGACGATGACGACTATCGACAGTTGTAAGTATTAACAGTTGACTGTTGAAATTATCGATAACTATTGATAGTCGAGTATCGATAGTTATCGATAGTCAACCATCGATAGTTATCGATAGTCAACTATCGATAGTTATCGATATTCAACTATCGATATTCAACTATCGATAGTTGAAAATATCGATAGTGTCCACCACTAATTTTTATACATTTTATTGAGAGGTGTTCGAAAAAACAAAATAGCAAACAAATATATAAGTCGTTTTAATATTTTCTTTTACAAGTAACGAACATGACACAATATACCCGATAAACCTTCATCAAAGGTCATTACAGCATCTTATCCCTGTACCAAATTACTTACGAAATCACGAAATCCAATCCCGCACGAAATACATGTTAACAAAGTATCACGTGTAAGTTAAACTTAATATTGTCTCGTGTCGTAACATTCCCCCATCTTTGCATTTACTGCCAGCCAACACCCAACGACCCCTTTTACCAGTAACCCCTATTCGAAAGTGTATACAACACAGACAGGTAAGGTACACGTTTAGTTTCTCGTATATATTCTACAAGGGAAACCGCCAAAACTGTAAATTACCAGATCTTCACGGGCTGATCACGAAGCTCAGATAAATCTGTTCCCCTTTCTATCCCACCCTTAGTAGAAGTACGCGGTTGTTCATATTTCACACGGGGTTTGCGGATGATGTAATTTGTTGACGGAATGTACTGATGCATTAGCAAGGAAAGGCAGCCAATATTGTTAAAGATAATTACGACATATGCAGAATGAGCTTTTTTGCACTGAAAAAACCCATTTGGTTGACTCAATCAAACTTTAGTTATATTAACTAGAATCTTGGTTTAAATATGGGCGAAGCAAATAATGTTGTTAATAAAATTTATTGGTTTTAACAATATCTTTAATAGAATTAAACAAATAAAATATTTTGCTGAAATAAAAAGTTTTATTGGGTCAAATGTATGTAATACTTAAAATAAGTAATTATTTAATTGAAAAAAATGAGGTATATATATATGTTTAGTTCAAATAAAATTTTGTAAAACGTTGACGGAATGTACTGATGCACTAACAAGGAAAGGCAGCCAATATTGTTAAAGATAATTACGACATATGCAGAATGGGCTTTCTTGCACTGAAAAACCCATTTGGTTAACCCAATCAAACTTTAGTTATATTAACTAGAATATGGGCGAAGCAATATATGTGTTAATAAAATTTATTGGTTTTAACAATATCTTTAATAGAATTAAACAAATAAAACATTTTGCTGAAATAAAAAGTTTTATTGGCTCAAATGTATGTAATACTTAAAATAAGTAATTATTTAATTGAAAAAAATGAGGTATATATATATGTTTAGTTCAAAAAAATTTTGTTAAAACGTTGACCGGAATGTACTGATGCACTAACAAGGAAAGGCAGCCAATATTGTTAAAGATAATTACGACATATGCAGAATGGGCTTTCTTGCACTGAAAAACCCATTTGGTTAACCCAATCAAACTTTAGTTATATTAACTAAAATATGGGCGAAGCAAATAATGTTGTTAATAAAATTTATTGGTTTTAACAATATCTTTAATAGAATTAAACAAATAAAATATTTTGCTGAAATAAAAAGTTTTATTGGCTCAAATGTATGTAATACTTAAAATAAGTAATTATTTAATTGAAAAAAATGAGGTATATATAAGTTTAGTTCAAATAAAATTTTGTAAAACGTTGACGGAATGTACTGATGCACTAACAAGGAAAGGCAGCCAATATTGTTAAAGATAATTACGACATATGCAGAATGGCTTTCTTGCACTGAAAAACCCATTTGGTTAACCCAATCAAACTTTAGTTATATTAACTAGAATATGGGCGAAGCAAATAATGTTGTTAATAAAATTTATTGGTTTTAACAATATCTTTAATAGAATTAAACAAATAAAATATTTTGCTGAAATAAAAAGTTTTATTGGCTCAAATGTATGTAATACTTAAAATAAGTAATTATTTAATTGAAAAAAATGAGGTATATATAAGTTTAGTTCAAATAAAATTTTGTAAAACGTTGACGGAATGTACTGATGCACTAACAAGGAAAGGCAGCCAATATTGTTAAAGATAATTACGACATATGCAGAATGGGCTTTCTTGCACTGAAAAACCCATTTGGTTAACCCAATCAAACTTTAGTTATATTAACTAGAATCTTTGTTTAAATATGGGCGAAGCAAATAATGTTGTTAATAAAATTTATTGGTTTTAACAATATCTTTAATAGAATTAAACAAATAAAATATTTTGCTGAAATAAAAAGTTTTATTGGCTCAAATGTATGTAATACTTAAAATAAGTAATTATTTAATTGAAAAAAATGAGGTATATATAAGTTTAGTTCAAATAAAATTTTGTAAAACGTTGACGGAATGTACTGATGCACTAACAAGGAAAGGCAGCCAATATTGTTAAAGATAATTACGACATATGCAGAATGGGCTTTCTTGCACTGAAAAACCCATTTGGTTAACCCAATCAAACTTTAGTTATATTAACTAGAATATGGGCGAAGCAAATAATGTTGTTAATAAAATTTATTGGTTTTAACAATATCTTTAATAGAATTAAACAAATAAAACATTTTGCTGAAATAAAAAGTTTTATTGGCTCAAATGTATGTAATACTTAAAATAAGTAATTATTTAATTGAAAAAAATGAGGTATATATATGTTTAGTTCAAATAAAATTTTGTAAAACGTTGACGGAATGTACTGATGCACTAACAAGGAAAGGCAGCCAATATTGTTAAAGATAATTACGACATATGCAGAATGGGCTTTTTTGCACTGAAAAACCCATTTGGTTGACCCAATCAAACTTTAGTTATATTAACTAGAATATGGGCGAAGCAAATAATTTTGTTAATAAAATTTATTGGTTTTAACAATATCTTTAATAGAATTAAACAAATAAAATATTTTGCTGAAATAAAAAGTTTTATTGGCTCAAATGTATGTAATACTTAAAATAAGTAATTATTTAATTGAAAAAAAATGAGGTAATATATAAGTTTAGTTCAAATAAAATTTTGTAAAACGTTGACGGAATGTACTGATGCACTAACAAGGAAAGGCAGCCAATATTGTTAAAGATAATTACGACATATGCAGAATGGGCTTTTTTGCACTGAAAAACCCATTTGGTTGACCCAATCAAACTTTAGTTATATTAACTAGAATATGGGCGAAGCAAATAATTTTGTTAATAAAATTTATTGGTTTTAACAATATCTTTAATAGAATTAAACAAATAAAATATTTTGCTGAAATAAAAAGTTTTATTGGGTCAAATGTATGTAATACTCAAAATAAGCAATTATTTAATTGAAAAAATGAGATATATATATGTTTAGTTCAAATAAAATTTTGTAAAATTGATCAAATGGAATATTTACTTCAAACAGTAAATTTTATTGACTTAAATAGAAATAACACACAGCAGAACAAAACATTTTGTTGAAAAGATTAAATTTATTTGCTTATTTGAAATATATATATATTTTTATAATAACAATATTTTGTTTTAAGTAAAATATATATTCCGCCTCACTTTACTAAATATTTAATTGCGGTTTGCGCGTTCTTTTTTTGTTTCAAACAATAATTTTGTCAGAATTACTTACCTTATCTGTTACGGTAGCTCTTTTATTCCTTAGTCAAATTTAATATCAAATCTTACCACCAAATTTCACTATTCAATAAAGTGTTACTAATGCAATACTGACATAACCTACCTATAAAAAAAGAGCATAAATTAACACTGACATCCAAAGGGTAAATCAATAAATTAATAATATTTCTGAGCTTCCAGCCGAATGCGTTTAAAATTATTTCGCGGTTTTTCCATCTGTTAACATGTAATAATTTTGCTACAATATTTGGAAAGCTTTTACGAATTTTTCCATCAACTATTTTGCACCGTAAAGCATTATCCTTTATAATATGTATAAACCCAACCCCCATTAAGCTCCGATATTCATTACTTATCAATGAGCTAGCTAGAGCATATACAGAATATTTTGTTCGCCCATCAAAAGCCACAATGTGGAAATTGAATTTTAAATTCAAATTGTTGTTGTTCCTAGCTACCAGCTTTTATTAATTCCCATCGTAGCTGCGAGGCAAAATAATTTTCACATATTATAAAGTTCGAATTCACACTAATATGAAACTATATTTCCCGGAATTGAACTAAAACATAGATGTGTAGCAGGTATGGCAAGCTCGCAATAATTATTTGAGAGACATTATTAATAATAGTAACATCAAATATTAGCATTTCAATAGTAACTTTTATTTATTCTCTTTCCTGGCAGTAAAGATTGCATCATAAACTTAATAGATTTTCGATCAATCTTTGAGACAAATGAAAATTGATTATTACCTCTGGCGGATTCGCATACATTGCGTCAAATTGGTTGCAAATTCTTTGGTCAATTTGTAAATATATTATACAGGGTGTATCAGATATAGAGGTAAATATAATAATATGTAGCAGCTGTAATCATATACGATCAAAAAGTCTTAATGCACAGGGGGTCTATCTGTAAGCATTAACGAGAAAAAAATATTTTATAAATGCCGTGGGCTAGAGCCGCACCTGTGTCCAACCTAAATGCTGTCCCGAGTATACCCCCACATACTACTATCATTCAGCCATTACCGCTGTTAGTTTTGTGTGGATCGCCGCTTGGAGTGCAAGCCACTTCGAACATTTTATTTGAATTCTTCCCGTCTCGAAAAAACAATCCTTTTCAGGACCATCATGATTTCATATAAAGAAAATCGAAGCTTGATGCATCGGCAAAAGTGCGGAAATGTATAGATTCATTTTCGCGCGATATCATAGTAAAAAGGCGTGTTTGCAAATTTTCTGTATCTACATTTATTTCTGTGTAAATCGATTCAATTCATTTTGCGTTATATGATTAAATAAATCCAAAAGAAATAACTCAGATTCATGTGGTACCGTTTATTAACAACTAACTCTCGATTCGACAAAGCCAAAGAAAAATATTTACGTTTTTTGTAACTACTGAAGTCGCATATCCGGTGAAACTCGAACGTCTTATCAGGATATTAAAAATAATACTTTGTAGACTTACGTAGAATGCTCTTAACAAAAAAGGAATGTTTATTTTATAAAAAGAAGAAATTTAAAATGCCTCAGTTTTGCTATTTTTACAATAGCCTTTATTTATTCCGAATGATGTTAAATGAACTTACGGCATACCATTAAGAATAATACTAAATGAGTGCAATGTACTTATACATAATACCACGTTTAGCGGGTGCTTAACATGACGTTTCCTTGCATTAGGCCCGGACTAAAGAATTTTTGGCTCTAAATTGAACTTTTTTTTTATTCTTTAATGATGAAATCCGGTTTCGGTGGGTTTGTGCTTTATGTGTCGTGTAGTTAATACCCAAGCAAAATTAACTTTTTTATTTGATACACCCTGTATATACATACATAGTTATTGGCTCACAAAATTATGCTTTACACAAGAATTTTTGGAACAAAGATTGTCTAATCTGTCTTGTTAACCTTTGTAATAACTTGTACAGTGAAGAGCCAAATTCAAAAAAAAAATACATGCTGCATCCCTGATTTTTGATATATGCCACATGATTAAACTCTATCCAATACTTTTTAAGGTTTATTTAATGAAAAATAAAAATTTGTGTGGATTGATACATATCAAAAATTAACGTACGTCAAAACATATTTTTTTTTGACATATGTTTATATTATTACATTTCATTAAATATTAATATTAAGTAAAATGACATATGTGAGCTGTTTCACTAAAAAAAAAATGTATGACATCTGTCAAAAATCAACGGGTGCCAATATTAATGAATGACATACATTAATTTTTTGACATTTGTCATATAATCACAAATTATTGAATTCTTTTCAACGTCTGCTACTGCTATTATTAATTGCTATTGCTAAAATATGTATCAAATGTTAAAATTATGATGTGTATATTGATTTTTTGACATCTGTCGAATGATCACATTGTATTTAGCTGATAGAGAAACGTAAACATGTACAGGTATTTTTCAACATTCAAAAGTGAAAATATGTACAACTTATTCCAAAAAAGATTATGACAGCTGTCAAAAATATACGTTCGTATAAACACTAGCCAATGGCGACTTGCAAGAGCCGAGACCTTTTCAGTTTAATTGTTATTGAACGAATAACATAAAGAAACTCATAAAAGCGTTTATGAAAAGATATTTCCCTCCTTTTAATTTCGTTATTACAATTTATAAGCGGTACGTGTTTACTGCTTAGCTCAAGCACCTTTTCGAAGAGTTTCCTACAACTCCCACACTTTTTCTCTTTCCCCTCTCTGCAATAAACCTTTTCGAATTCTGCAGCTCCATTAGAAACCTCTTACCGAGGACCCGAGTATTGTTTACCCACTCGCAAAAGAGTCGACTCATTCAGAAAGTTGGGAATTGGAAAATTGGAGTTCGCATCGTGGGGGAAAGTTGGTGTGGAAGTGTTCCTGGTGGTAGCACCGGAAAACAGATTTACAATGATCGTGTTTTAAAACTTATAAGTATGAAAGTAGGGGGCGAAGACAACGGGATAATTCACTAAAAGTTAAAGAAATATAGTTTGTTGTAATTCTAAAAGGGTTAATGAGAGTTTCAGTTTCCTAGCAATTATTGCCATCTAGCGGATATTCCGATAAGCTTGAATTTTGTCATTCCAGCCCAGGTAGTAGTAGAATGACGTAAAATGACGTCTAACAGACGTCGATATTCCGTGATATTGACGTTTCTTGGACGTCATTTTCACGTCACTCTGCTACCTAGGTAGTAACCAAGCTTATTTGTGGTGAATTCAACGTATGAAGTATAAAATGATAGCTAATTTTATGTTGCAACCTTAAAATTTCTAAAAATTTAAATTTGGTAATTAAAGATGTACTACTTCATACTAAAAGAATGATTGTTTTGAAAATTCGAATGCTGATAGCTCTGTACCACGCGTAAACGTTTTTGTGTGTGTGTTTGTATGTTTTGCATACATAACAGAATTTTATCCGGACCTGTCTATGCGTAAACGTATCCTTTAAGGCGTAAGCTCCCTCTGCTGATATCTTTTGCCTCTGAAAATTGAAAAAAAATCTCTTTACAAGCTTATTGGAGGATTGAGAAGGCTTGATGTATGGATATTGAAATTTTAGTCGAGCAATATGCGATTGACATACGACAGGGGTGAATCAGTACATCCCCATAGCTAAAATTTTTTTTTGAATAAGAATAAAAATCGATTCACAGAAATGCTGTTGTCAACATTCGACACAACGCCATCTATCTATTTTATTAAGAACAATATCGATTGATATTTCTCTCGTGGGAGATTATTAAAAAAAGTTTCTGATTCGCTACTACCTCAAGCCCTAAAATAATTCGAAATTTCAAATACGCTATATGTGGTATAAACTTAAATTGCATATCTACCTAACGTAACCTCAAATATAGCATCGGACAGATGAAAATCAATACATCCACGCGCTACTTTCGATACAACTTTCATTATTATAGGAAAAGCTTCCTTTTAAAAGTTTTTCCCAAGCCTTTCGCTTTACCAGTTTTCTTTATAGAACTTCTTAAATGAATATTTATGGGAGGGTAGGATGTACAGGGTGTCCCCAACGAATTGGCTTGTTTTTCTAACTTCTAGTAAGAATTTGATTTTGTACAAATGTCTGCAATATATAATATAATATAGTTTATTGTCATGACCAATTACAATTGGTATCGACATTGTCATTCATGAATACATGTATAAACTTATATATTAAATATAAATATTTCAATTATATATAATACGTTAATAGATTAAAATAAACAATGTAAAAATGTAAAAATGTAAATGGGACATTCAATACATCACATAAGAAAATGGTATTAAAATACTCGTCACAAATGAATGAATGAATATAAGCCAACTAAATATCTTTGTCATTAAAATATTCATCTAGTGAGTAGTAGCACTGTATATATAATATATTAAAAGATTAAAATGTAAAAATGTAAAAATGTAAAAAATGTAAATGGGACAGTACATCACATAAAAAAAATGGTATTAAAATACTCGTCACAAATGAATATAAGCCAACTAAATATCTTTGTCATTAAAATATTCATCTAGTGAGTAGTAGCACTTCCGATTCAACATACGTTTTGTTTGCTCCTTAAATGTAGTGAATTTAAGTGTTTTATATGTAATTGGTAATTTGTTATATGCTTTTATTGCTAGATACTTTGGGCATTTTTCACTAAACTTAAGACGGTGTTTTGGAATTTCAAATATATACGCATTACGTGTTTCATAAAACTGTGTATCAAGTCTGTTCCAATTTTTTACATTCTGTTTTGCATAAACCAGTAAATTCCAAATAACTATACATGGTGCAGTCAATATACCCATTTCTATAAAAATGTCTCTGCAACTAGTTCTAGGAGTAACACCTTTCATCATACGAATTGCTCTTTTCTGTAAGCGAAAAACCCTTATAGAATTACTGCTGGCTCCCCATGCAGTTATTGCATATGAAATTATTGCATGAAAATGCGAAAAATAGTACATTTTTAATATAAAGGCATCTACTACACCCCTCAACCTACTTAATACAAAACAGATTGGAGCCAATTTTTTACATAATATATTTATGTGTTCATTAAAGGTTAGATTGCTGTCAATTATTAATCTTAAAAATTTTGTATTCTCAACCTGAGCAATGCTAGTTTTATCTATTTTTACTAAATGAGAAGCAATTCTATCCCTTTTTGTAGGTTTAAATTCTACGCATACAGTTTTTGTTAAATTTAAATGTAGATCATTATTTTTAAAATACGTAGATAGACTCGTTACAGAATCACTAGCTGCAGCGCCCAAATTTTTAACATTTTCTGTACTAACAAGAACTGACGTATCATCCGCAAACAAAATGGTATCTGGTGTTACTAAATCATTTACATACAAAAGGTACAGGAGAGGTCCCAGAGCACTACCTTGAGGTACACCTATTCTAGTACATAAACAATGTGAGTGTGCTCCATCTACCTCCACGTAATGTAATCTTTCATTCAAGTAGTCTTTAAACCAATCCCAGGCTATTCCTCTAATACCATAATTATACATCTTTTCTAACAAAATTTCATGATTCACAAGATCAAAAGCCTTACTCAAATCTAAAAATATTCCAACACACGCATTACCATGATCAATGTTATCATATAGCATATTCAAAAACTTGTTAATTGCAGAAATAGTGTTACGACCTTTACGAAAACCGTACTGATTGTTATTCAAAATGTTGAATTTTTCTATAAATTGTAATAATCGTTTTGCTACTAATTTTTCAATTATTTTTGAGAACGTGCTTAACAATGAAATTGGCCTATAATTCTCAGCCGCCAAAATAGACCCCCCCCCTTATGTAATGGTTTTATTTTAGCTATTTTTAATTTATTAATAAAGATTCCTCTAGAAAAAGAGCTATTAGTAATTTCTACCAAAATAGATCCAATTTCTTCAACACATTGCTTCAATATAAATGAACTAATACCATCATATCCGCATGAATAAGAGTTTTTTAAGTTTAAAATTATATTTTTCATTTCTTCTTCAGTTACTGGGCTAAGAAAAAAGGTATTTGAATTCAAATAATTTGGTGGTGACGCAGAAGCTAAAATTTGCGGATTGCTGGGAAATCTATTCAATAATCAATGATATGTTTAATAAAAAAAAGTTTCAACAACAACTTTCTTTTTGTTTTGTTTTAAATGGAATCATGGGACCTTAATACAAGGTCCCCTAAATTCAACAGTTTTTGAGATAATTGCAGTCTTGTAAAAAAAAAAATTGACGTTTGGACTATTATATATTAATAAAATCAAATATTTTATAGGACATATACACTAGTGTGAATGAAAGTACAAGGTGGTAGCAGTATTTAGTGTTATCGCAATAATCGCTGAAGCTGCTTATACCGAGTGTTCGGAAATGAGTTTTTCAATATCCTTTGTATGTACATGGAAAACAGGTTATATTATAGCGATAGCGTGCAAAAAGAGCAACAAGAGAATTATAATTAGAAATAAGGCACATAAAATAATACGCATCATCAATAAATTAATTGATGGAAATCTATCAAAAACAGAGAAAAAAATATAGATACCTATATATCAGAACTGAAGTTTTCTGTACCGATCTAAGATAACCCCATTTATTTATCAATACCACGAAGTATTTCTACAACAAAATCGCCTAGGATCCATTTAAGTAGGTGGTTGCAATAGACGGCAAACATCATTCGAGATAATGGATTTTGAGGTATCAAGATTACACTTTGAAAAGGATATAGGAAATAAAGGAAATTGGAGAGTCCTGAATGCGATGCGTTCTCTCATTAAATCACAACAATAGGATTTCTATTAAAATTGTATTCTTTAACTATAACAACCATCATCCTGTATAGCAGCTTAATAGGCACTTGATTCTAAAATTACAATAGGACCATGCTATTTCCTATACAAAGCAAAAGTTCTGTTTATTTAGGTAGATAATCCTAAATATACCAATATCAATCCACGTGGTTTCAAATTAAAACAAACTAAATTAAGCGTGGACAATTTCTAGTAATTAACTAGAATGAAAAACTAAATGCAAGCACAATGCTTCTACTCACCTAAGCGAGGTGATTGATAAAATAAAACTGAATCAGCAAAATAGAAAAACGGAAAAAATTAACTCTTTAAACTATAATGAGAGAATTACAACTAAAATATATCTTCCTGCACAAAAATAATAAATGATCCTATATCTATAATGTGCACACATCAATATAATAACAATTATTATAAAGCGAATTCCTTGATGGATGATATAAAAGACATTTTAAGTGAATTCAAATCTCAAAATCTCAAGAATAACAAAATGGCAAACAATGATTCACAAAAATACGTGTACTCACGTTAACAGTCGACCAAGGAACTCTAGAACAAACTTCTACAATCGTTTTTCTTACAACAACAACGCAAACGCACAATTCACCGACAAAATCTAGTAGAAAACGCATCTAAATGAATGAAATTAATTTAAAAAAACTTAACACTTAAATTAAATCAAATAATATAATCAATTCTTAAACTAAATATACAAAATAAACTCTAAATTTGTGAAAATTCTCGGTACATTGATTCAGCTCGGAAGAAATTACACACATCAAAATATACAACTTAAAATACACACAGCAAACATGGGTTGCTTGCCTATAGCAATACGTAAATCTAAGAAATTTTAAATAAATGTGCGATATACCATCTGTTAGTTAGTCTTTAATATTTAAACTAGACATGCACCACGCCCCTCTGGCATCTAACGGCGTACTAAATAAGAATAAACCATCTATTTTTCTGATAGCTTATAGGAATGAATTAACAGATGGTTTGTTTACTTTCTTAGGTGCCTTCCTATTTGGTATCTAGAAATAGAATCCTGATGAGATGGAAAAATTAAAATAGATATCAGTTATGTACCGTGACGATCGAATAAGACTCATGATCCTACTCCACTTTCCACGAAGATTATATCAATATTTACATCCACTGTTTCGAATGAAGTTAGTTAATAAAACACAGTAACGTGCGGTCATTCTGTGTTTTTTGTCTAATCGTGCGTATGCAACTTATGCGTATGCAGGACTTGTTTCATAAATATTAGATTCCAATTCATTTTTTTGTTTTGTTTATTATACCTATTTCAACTACATTCGTAGACACACTGTATAATGTAGCATTGAGAGCCTTGAGAGAATCATAAAGCAATAATGTAAAGAATAGCGTAAATTATAAGAAATAACTGTAAAAGACACATTTGTTGAGAATATTTTGTCGTGAGATTTATTATTAAAACAGATGTCAGATCGGTGATGGGAAAACCAAAATGCTGTAATCGATCACGTATGTTTTCGCATGACTATTAAATACGAATAGATGTTCTTTTATGACGTAATAAAGTTGTTTTTTTTTAATGTATACCGGCAATTTTGGGGTCATCGAATCTTTAATTAGCAGAAAAAATAGCAATAAAAATGTGTTAATATCATAACTGAGTGATCACGCTTAAAAGTAATGTACGAAGGATAGAATTACAGACACCATGCGAGAACATTGACTTTCGAAATTTTTCGAAACTCTAGTAAGGATTTTTTTGAAAAGTTTATACAGGGTATTCCACGTAACTGGTTCATTAAAAGTTTATGATGTTCTATTATTTACTTATATTTGAGATTTTGACACCAGTATCTGTTCGATTGGAACTATAAAATGTAAAATACCTTAACCAAAATATCACTTCCGGTTGACCGGAAATGGATGTCAACTTTCTTATTTTAAATAGAATGATATAATTTTTTTATTCATTTTTGGATTCTACAACTATAAATACGTCAGTTTTCATTAGCTATTCCTATAGCTACATGTTGCCGTTTTTGAGTTATTTAAGTTGTTCTTTTTTTTTAGTCATAATCATTGCATCATTGAGAAATTAATATCTCTGTTAATACTGCAAGTAGAGACTCCAAATTTGCTATGTTATGAATGTAGATATAACTCTAAGAAACGGTAAGCACACTTTATATTCTAACATACAGGGTGTTCAAAACTGAGGAACAAAGTGACATATTTTCAAATGCAGAAAACTCATTTTTTTTAAATAGAACAGCCTGTATTTTAATTCGGAATTAGGAAGTAAATATCATCCCCTATCACTTTATATCAGCATTCCCTATACCTATCTTTAATAGATTTTGAGATATGAACGACTTTTTGTTAAACAAACTAAGTAGCCTTATCTTTGCGTGTTTGTAGCTGGCTCTGAATGGGATTAATGTCAAATTCATTGAGTAACCAAAAGTGTTTATGTATATCATTGTAATTACACTTTCCTACAACGCAATATTAATAGAAATGACTATTCGAACAGACATTCTTGTATGGTTATTCAAAAATAATACATGAAATTTGACGTGAATCCATTTCAGAGTCAGCTACAAACATTTAAAGATAGTGCTACTTAGTCTGTTTAACAAAAAGTCGCTCATATCTCAAAATCTATTAAAGATAGGTATAGGGAATGTTGATATAATGTGATAGGGGATGATATTTACTTCATAATTCCGAATTAAAATACAGGGTGTTCTATTTAAAAAAATTGAGTTTTCTGGATTTGAAAATATGTCACTTTGTTCCTCAGTTTTGAACACCCTGTATGTTAGAATGTAAAGTGTGCTTACCGTTTCTTAGAGTAATATCTACATTCATAACATAGCAAATTTGGAGTCTCTACTTGCAGTATTAACCGAGATATTAATTTCTCAATGATGCAATGATTATGACTAAAAAAAAAAGAAAAACTTAAATAACTCAAAAACGGCAACATGTAGCTATAGGAATAGCTAATGAAAACTGACGTATTTATAGTTGTAGAATGCAAAAATGAATAAAAAAATTATATCATTCTATTTAAAATAACAAAGTTGACATCCATTTCCGGTCAACCGGAAGTGATATTTTGGTTAAGGTATTTTACATTTATAGTTCCAATCGAACAGATACTGGTGCCAAAATCTCAAATATAAGTAAATAATAGAACATCATAACCTTTTAATGAATCAGTTACGTGGAATACCCTGTATAGTGAGGCCCAACTAACAAGGAAATACACTCAAATTTATCCTGCCGAATTTGATAAAAATTGATAAAAATATTTGATACTTATATTTTTTTAGCGTCCCGTATTTGGGAGGGTTTAAAGGGTGTTATGGGGGCTCAAAGTTTCTCCCAAAAACAATTTTTTTGCAATATTTCAGAAACGAAAAGAGATATCGTGATCGGGCAAAGATAAAATCGCTACTTGTAGGCAGGCAGCCGTACATTTTAAGTTGAAAAGCGAACAGTGGCGCACCCACGGGCTGGTTGGGGGTTAAAAAATACCATTTTCCTCGCCCCTGCTCTTATATATTATATGAAATTCAATATTTCGTTTGTTAAATCTGTAAACTACATGAAAAAATAAAGGTGACGTGTTTTTGGATTTTTTTCTAAATGTTCATTTTAGTTATAGAAGTTTACGTCATTTCTGTGTACACCTACAGAAGACTATTTCCCTTCATATTTTTGGAGTTATATTTCAATTAAAAATCGTTTGGTTTATGTTAAAATATAAAAAAAAATAAAGTGATATGTATCTACAAATAGTTATAGCAAAAAAAAAAAAATGGGCGTTGTTGGTCATCTCGTAAATATAAAGTACTTTTCTACGTCTTGGCAAATCCATGTGTTTATGTTACCCAATGTAATTTGCAATTGGTTATAAATAAAACTTTTAAACGAAAATTATCACTGTCTCTAATAAGAGTGTGGTCAGCTCCCTAAAGTGTAGTTTATCATAAAGTATGTGGTTCCATTTGTTAGTTACAATTAGTTATCAAACACATACTATTAAAGATGATTACGACGTAAACAGAATGGGCCTTTTTTTGTGTTACATATATTGAACGTCTTGAACCAGACACTTTCTTCCATCTACCATCTATCGTTAAACATTATCACTAAACGTACAAACCTCTCAATCCTCTACCTCTCCATAAAATTAGATTTATCTTTCCCCCTCGACATATACAACAATATTAAATCTATATCAAGCGCCCATTCTAGGTTATGGATTGTAAAGTCTTGAGAACTCTCCGAATTTAACAGCCAGATTCTCGCGATCACATTTCGCCAACCTTCCCCCCCTAAGTTATTAAAAATCGACGGAGGTCTTTGAATTAAAAACGGCATGATTGCATCCCTCGGTGCTTCGCTTGGGGTTGTGGGCCGTTTCGGGCTTCCGTAATTAAAATCTGCTCGCTTTCTGATTCCACGAGCGATTAAAATATCTTCGCTGTGCGCGCTATGGATTGAGTAAAGCAAAGAAGGAATATTAATGTGGTTCCGTGGCGATTTGGAAATTTCTTCTAAATACCGCATTCTTGAAACTAGTTTTAATGTGTGCATGGTATATTTTTTGATGCTATAGGAAATTTAATTATATAGTTCTATTTCGTCTGTAGGCATATTTTGCTTAAAATTTGCTTTTATAATTATAATATTGGCGGCACTGTTTTTAATACTTTTACTTTTTTTACTAAAAATGATTTTATGTCGTCGATTTGGGTGTATACACATTGAAATAGGGCCAACCAAGGCATAGAAGATAGCGTAAAGGTCAAGATGGCCTCAGGAGCAAAGCTTGATACTTTGAGAGCTTTTTTGGCATTGTCAATTGCTCGAAATTCGTGTTTATTCCAAAGAAGTTGCCAAATTTTACTTAAAAAAAAATACAATTTGTGGTGCTAACTCTGCTCCACCCCAAGCACTAGAAATTGGTAAATACATTTTAATTCCATCTCACATCATTTAGTCAATATACAGTGAGATCGTAAATTGTCCCCCCTCCCGATAACTTTTGAATGGTATGAGATAGAGCAATAAAACAAAAACGAGGTGAAATTAGAGACAATTTGTGACTTTTTGCCTATAAGGATACGCACATGGGTTCTGGTGTAAAATAGAGGGTAAAATTTTAAATGGGAAATAATTTCATATAGAAGCTCATTTGGAAGATATTTCTATTACTTTTATGGCCATGCAAACAGTTTTACGATTTTCAAAATTTTTACCAACTTATCCAAGGTTAATTATTGGGGTAATCTGAATTGTTCTCGACAATCTCGTACCACGGTCTTAGTTAGGTATACATCAAGATTCAGTGATTAGATGATAATTACCTGAATGGTGGAGGAATGGTGCCTTTCACAAGGACTTAATCCACAAAAAACCAAGTTGATTGCCTTTACCACCATGAGAAAACTCAATGACCTAGGCGGCATTAGACTGTTTGGGCAGGAGTTACAATTAACCAAGGAAGTAAAGTATCTGGGTATTACCCTTGATGCGAAATTGAGCTGGAAAAATCACTTAGTTAAAACAACGACCAGGGCCACGCAATTATTCTGGCGCTGCAGGAGAGTTGCTGGCAAAACCTGGGATTAAAGCCGAAGGTGATCCATTGGCTATATACTGCCGTGATAAGACCAGCATAAACTTACGGGACAGTAGTCTGGGTGGAGGAGGACAGAAGTGTCCTCCGCAGCGAAGCTGCTAACCTCTGTTCCAGAGCAGGCATTGCTGGGTATCACACAACTATAGTACAGGGACCGCCTCTCTGAAGACCATTGTGGGCCTCCCCACGCTGGAACTCTATGTGAGAGCGGAGGCAATAAATGCGATCCTTAGACTGAAAGCCAACAACCTGTGGCATCCCAACTTCAGGGTGGGAGGACACTACTTATACTACGGGCACGCTGCTGGACGGCTATTGCTACAATGCCCACGACAGCATGGCACCCGAAATTATCTTCACTGAAAGGTGAAAATCTCCATACGAACAGAGACCAGGCACGTAGTGAGATCACTGCTAAGAAAACTGGTACACGGATGGATCCAAATCCAGCCAGGGACAGGAGCCGGTATTGTGGGGCCCAGTCCTAATCAAAGGATATTTCATAAGCCTGGGGAAACTTATAACGGTCTTCCAGGCAGAGGTATTCGCCCTGCAGCCTGTGCAGAAATGATTGCAAAAGGGTTACATGAGGAGGAAAATTAATATAATGACTGACAGCCAGGCTGTCATTAAGGCAGTCTCAACTCTGTAAATAGGTCAAAACTAGTTAGGGACTGCAAACAATCCCTCAATGCACTGGCACGAGACAACGGTGTCTCTGATTGGGTGCCGGACATGAGGATATAAAGGCAACGTAATAGCTAGAACTAGCCAAGGAGGCTCTAAGAGACACTTCATGGGTCCAAAGCCGTATGTGGGATTACTAAGGATTCCGCAAGAAGGGAGATCTGGACCTGGTTAGATAAAGAAAGTACAAAGAAATGGAGGTCGACTGAAGGTCAACTCCATACCAAAACGCTGATAGGGATGGGGATGGTACGTTTCTCTGATAACTCTCAAGCGCAGTAAGAAAGAAGTTAAACCATTACTGGGTTGGTAACTGGACACTGTCCTTCTGAAAAGCATCTATACAAACAAGGCACGTGTAAGCATAAACCTGAAGGTACTCAGGCAGAAATATTTCGGGAGAGATCTATTGGAGCCCTCGGAAGATCTCAAGTTTCACTGGCAAGATATGGGCTTTATAGGAACACCAAGCTCTCAGTGAAATACGAAATCATAGGATGTTGCAATGAGCACCAGCTCAAGTGCCGACATAAGTGCCACCCCTAACTTGATGAATGAGATAATGTATAATTACTAGTCAGTCCAACACTCTCGCATCTGTGCTGTAGCAGATTTTTCAATCTGAATTGTTCTCAACATCCGTAGCACGCCTTATTAGATACATCAAGATTCAGTGATTCATTGAGAATACAAGTCTGACACTATTCAAATATTGAAATGACAATAAAACAATCCTCTCACGCAATAGTTTTGAAAACAACTTTACATATATCGTCTTAGTCATACTTCTAATTATTATTAAACATTCAACTTTCAAAACCAAACCGTTTGACAATACTCTATGACTTTTACGCATCAAAAATAACCTCAAATCACTCTCAAGTTTGTCGCATATATTAGAATCACCTGTAGATTTTGAAGCTCGTTTGCATTATCCATACAAAGTACAGTTGTCATCAAACTTACCCTATAAGAAATCAGCTAGTGGATAATTATTAATTTCTTCAAGGAAAATTTTAAATAATAACGAAATTCTTGAGCTAAGTTTTTTTTTTAATGATAAGCATGGTTTCATTAAGCGGCTGTAAATAAACAAAATTACTGAACCTGGTCTTTAAATATCCAAATTATCAGATTAAGTTACTTTCATCTGTTAAGTTGATTCGTAGCTCATCTCGTCGTTAGATAATGGATCAATAGTCAACGATACCGTTATTAATACCATTTTTAAATCAATTGCAACAGAGGACGAGTTCAATGGGGGTTTCTTCCAGCAAGATGGGGCTATTGCACAGACAATCGAGTTTAAGGCAGAGGTGTTTGGCCATCAGCGCGACACCAGCCTTACTCCGTTAGATTTTTCTATTTTCGGATTGGAATATTCTTCGATTGTCCCTTGTCATTCCGTGTTTTTCTTTTCTAAATAATTTTTTTGCACTGTTGTGTAAGACACTTGATGTTTTGGCTATTTTTTTTACCTTTGTGTATTACCAGAGAGTCACCTTGGGGCTAAATCCCCCATTCCTCCCAGACAGCCTCCGCACCCTACCTAGGCGAAGCGGCTTACTTTTTTTTCTGATTGTGGGTTCGATGTATGTCTTTGATCAACCATACACCGGTTTTTCGCCTTTTACATATGGAATCCTCCTCATCACGGTGGTTGTAGGCCTTTATGGCTTCTTTTATTGTGGAGTTGACAACTTATGACTTTATCGTCTTGTTTACAGCATTCGTCAATTGTGTTTAAAGCGGTTTGCATGGCCTCCTTCAGAACCTTTGGCAACCTCCCTCTAACAACTATTGTAAGGTCTTGCATACCCCAGGCAATGAAATCCTTTTCCGGTCAACTCCGGATAGCACGAAGTAGAACTCACCTGGACGTCCCCCTCCTGCCTTCGCTTCGAGGGTAGCCTCCAATGTGATTTGATATCCTTCTTTCCAGCTGGCTCTTACCATTGTAGAAGCTTGTCGCGCCTTTTCTCCGTAAAGCCATCAGTGAATTAGTGTTGCTTGTTAATGCTCCTTCGATGTCGGAAGTCGCATGGCTATTCTTTGCTTCTATTACTTGTATTACCTGTTGAGGCATCTATGCGACCTCTGTAGATTTCCGGTTGATATGGATATTGCCTATCACTGAGTGGCTGCTTCTCGGCACGGTAGATTTTATGTACCTATCCGCCAACCTTTCAGGGGTTTTGGGTTAGGAAAAATGGGTTGTCTTATGGCGTTTGATCAGATACTTGCTATTTTAGGTAGGTATGCTATCCTCACCTTTTGCCATGCAGTTGGAACATATCCCTAGGGTATGCATGCTCTGAAAGCTTAACGAGATGTGGCGTCAATACCTCTACCCCTTTCTAAAGTAGAGCTCCGTGCCAGCAGATTTAAAAGGCGAAAATCTGCTTAGCGTCCACTTGACCATCGTGGGTCTCACTCATTGCCTCATTTGCATCATTTCTGAGTACCTGCCGTAGCATGTAGTGGATAATCTCCTGTAAATCATTAGTCGAATCGTTATATCTATGGACAGACTATAAAATCGTTCGGTTTAATGAATTTTGTGGAATATTCTACAATTAATTATTTAAAAATTGAGGTTATTCATTCATTCATTCATTCAGGTTAGGGCTTGATGTCTGTCCGGGCACTTGATGTCCGGGCACTTGAGCTTGGTGCTCATTGTACCAACCCTATTGATTCTCTTATTTCCACTCGAGCAGCTTGGTGTTCTCTATTAAAGCCCGGTACCTTGCCAGTGAAACTTGAGACCTTCGAGGCTCCAATAGATCTCTCCCGAAATATTCTGCCTGAGTACCTTCAGTTGTCCTCACATGTGCAGATTACATGTAAACTCGTTTCCTCTGTAGTTCGCATCTTTCTCACGACGGTTCGCTTACACGGCCTGTGTTTGTATAGATGGCTTTTTCAGAGGGCAGGTCCAGTTACCAACCCAGTAATGGTTTTAACTTCTTTCTTACTGCGCTTGAGTAGGTTACGAGAGAAACTACCATCCCCATCCCCTATCAGCGTTTTGGTATGGAGTTAACCTTCAGTCGACCTCCATTTCTTTGTAATTGAGGTTAATAAATTAGTTATTTTAAATCCGCATCCACAATGTTAAGATTTGGACAAATTTTGGATTAGGACAAAATGACGAAAACACCTTTACAAGTCAAAATACCAAATTCTCATCTCAAAAACTGTCAAAACGTAGTACAGAACAACATACGAGGCGACGAAAATGGAAGGTAACTCACACCGCACGATGCAAGTAAATTAGTTCGCAAACTTTCCGCACGCCAAATTCACTTGGCCGCACAGAGCAAAAGAAAAAAGCAACAAAAATCTATACAGATTGCGTTTGCTGCGATCGTGCATCTAAATTCTCATTCCCTCTAAACGAATTTCCAACCCCATTGGCACCTGTCGAGCATTCTAATCCCCCATTTGAATATTCATAGGGCTTAAGCGTACCGATCGCGCATTCAAATTGACCCTAAATGTAAACTAACCAACAACTGACACGATTCGCACACAGATTTCGACGAGGTATATGTTATGTAGATACTGAGGATAGATGGCTTATGGTTGAAATAACGTTTAGTTCCTAATCTAGATGACCACGGTCGCTTGCAGTCGAATTAAGGGCGAAAAGTAGTTTTGGGAAGATCGGAATTTGATCTTGATTCAGCGTTGAAGTGGATAAAATAAGTTGAGTGTGGTTGGGGAAATACTTTTATAACACCAGATTTCTTACCGTATGCAAATCAACGAATTAGCAAGTCCAAGGAACACGTGTTCCAAAATGTCGTGGTACAATGTCTAAAATAATCTTGAATAATTAGATATCCGTAAACAAAATAATCTAAAAAATTATTCCCAAAATGGCCAAAATCCAACACTGGATACGGATGATGAGGAATTATCTCCAAAATACCCACCTAATTTGGTATGAATCACAAAAGCACAAACAAGGGGAAAAACTTCAAAATCTACGTCTGTGCACTACCACGATCGTATGTATGTACATAGA
This sequence comes from Protaetia brevitarsis, assembly GCA_004143645.1. NCBI lineage: Eukaryota > Metazoa > Arthropoda > Insecta > Coleoptera > Scarabaeidae > Protaetia > Protaetia brevitarsis. Next base: position 9,467 of record RXPK01002591.1, on the reverse strand, counting down.
GGGTGTTCCTAAATATCATGTACATAAGGAAGGGGGTAATTATTTGGTTTATTTTGTGCCTAAATTTCATATAAACATAGGTCTGCAAACGCTTCGTTACCAATCTGCAGGGTGTTGAAATTTCAAGATTTTTTTCACTTTTTACTGTATAGCTCCTACAGTTTTTGAGATATTTTGCTCAAATTTGGAAGGTAGATTACGCTATAAGGCCTGCATCATTAGCCATGCCAAATGATGATGTAAATCTACAGGGTAATAATTTTTTCGGGGTCATGCCCTCTTTTCTCACCATGAACTTTTTTTGCGATGCGCCACTGCTAGATTCTAAAATACGCAATAAATTTTCTGTCTTGTTTAGAAACTTTTTGATCTCTTGTTTTTTTTTCTTATCTCTGACCGTTATCGAGAAAAAAAAATAGAAAACAATTTTCTGTAATTCGCTAGAGAAAATTAATTTTTTTAAAATGGTTTATCAGGCTCAGCCTTTATTCAGATAATCACTTGGGTTTATTAATTTTAAGAGTTAAGGTGCTACTACCTGTTAAAAAATAGGATGACCCGGTTTACGTAGCATTGTTTTATTACAATACAAAGTAACATAACTAATAACAATAAAAACCCAAATAATAGGCGTCCGCTCTTCTTCTCATTGATGCTCGCTCTCTCAAATACTCCTGGAGTATTTCTTATCGTTTCAAATCCATCGATTATTCGATTTCGTAAGTCATCAACAGTATTCACAGGTGTTGTATACACTAGAGATTTGAGATGTCCCCACAGGAAAAAATCTATACTATGTAAGTCAGGGGACCTAGGCTGAGGTCCACCTCGTCCTATCCACCTATTCTCATATACTTCATTTAAATAATCCCGAGCCAAAATAGAAAAATGTGATGGGGCGCCATCGTGCATATACCACATTTGATTTCTAAGTAAAAGGAGCAAGTCTTCAAGTAATAAAGGCAACTCATTCTGCAAAAACAGCCTGTATGACTGACCAGTAAGTCGACCAGGCAAATACAAGGACCAATCAAATTATCTCCAATTATACCACCCCATACATTTAATGAGAACTGTTCTTGAAAATGCGTTTTGTACAATTTCATGTGGATTTTCATCTGCCCACGTGTGGTGTTGTTGTGGAAATTCATAATTGAAGTCCTTGAAAAATTCGCCTTCATCGGTAAAAAGGATTTTACAATATAAAAATGCGGTCTGCTGCTAGCTTATTAAGGTACCATTGGCAGAAATCAATCCTTAAAGGGAAGTCTCGGGAAGAAGAGCCTGCCTCTTTGAATGTGGTAAGGATATAGCAGAGAAACACGTAGAATACGCCAAACAACTTGAAGACTAATATTTAAATGTTCACTGTTTTTTCTGGTGCTGGTGCAAGGATGTCTGTCTATTTCATTCAGAACAGCCTCTTCGATCTGTGGTGTTCTAACAGTACGTGGTTGACATGCATCATTAGTATTCTTTTTAAAAGTTCCAGTTTCTCCAAGACGCCTATGAATATTTGAAAATATCGATGGATCGGAGTACATTCTATTGGGATAGTGCTCCATGTACAGACGCCTGGCTTCTCTTGCATTTTCATTCGCAAGGCTGTAAATAAAAAGCATGTCAGCCATTTCAGAATTAGTTAAATTTGCATATTTCCAAATTATTAAGGAGTATTTAAACCACTTTTACACCTTACAGTTTGCAATTTAAAAACTTCACTTATACAGACACAAGTTACGATTCTAATGTCAGTTGTCAAATTAATAACCTCAAGTGATTATCTGAATAAAGCCAGAGCCTGCTAGACCATTTTAAAAAATTTTATTTTCTCTGGCGAATTACAGAAAATTGTTTTCTATTTTTTTTTTCTGGATAACGGTCAGAGATAAGAAAAAAATACAAGAGATCAAAAAGTTTCTAAACAAGACAGAAAATTTATTGCGTATTTTAGAATATAGCAGTGGCGCATCGCAAAAAAGTTCAGGGTGGGAAAAGAGGGCATGCCCCGAAAAAATTATTACCCTGTAGATTTACATCATCATTTGGGCTAATGATGCAGGCCTTATAGTGTAACCTACCTTCCAAATTTGAGCAAAATATCTCAAAAACTGTAGGAGCTATACAGTAAAAGGTGAAAAAATCTTGAAATTTCAACACCCTGCAGATTGGTAACGAAGCACAAAATAAACCAAATGCGACCTAAAAGATCTATTGTGTCCTCTGTTCTTGCTGTTTTACAGCTGCCCTTCCAATCCTATTCCTTTCAGAAAGTGTAGGACATCAGAAGGCCTCAGGTTAGGTAAGTCTCCCTCTTCGATTTCACGTGCTTGAGTTGCACAGTGCTACGCAATTTGAGAGGAGATGGAATGCCATCCTGTTCCCCAATCTGCTCCAGTCGTTTTGCTCCTCTCTTTGTTCCTTCCTCGTGAGGTATTCTCACTTTGGAAGTGGAAGACTTCTTATGGCGGTCCTGCTCCAATTCCAGTGTCGTCCCGCTAATAAACGTCCTTTCTCCATGATTGATCTCACGAGTAGCCAGGGAAGAAAAGGTCCATCTCCACAGAGCCCCGCATGCAGAGGTAAGGCTAAATGCAATGGGTGGCGCCAGGTACCCCAAGGTTGGACTAGTAGACTGGTCTTCTATCAGCCTAGTCCACCACCTTAGGATTTAGATTTTTGTTGAGGTTGTCTCCTCTCGGTCCGTGCAGTAAAGCCAAGACCCCTGATCCCTTTCGGGACCTCGTTTAACAGTTGGGCTTTCGGTAGCCGAAAGCAACAACTGGCATCGCTGTAGAACCCTGTGCAAGGCCTTAGCCCTTAGCACGACAACGGTCTTCATCACCCTTAGCTCCGGTTTTTTAAGCAGAGTTTTAAGCAGAGAGCACGAACTTATAGCCGCCACTAACCATTCTCGTCTTGAAGCGAACCCTGACAAGATGGCCTTTCCCCTATCCATCACCTCGGAGACGCACCTGGTAGGCACTCCCAACCCCCAAGAAAAGCAAGTAAATACAATGCACAAAAAACATAAACAGCTAGATGACAAAATGCCTAAAGTAAGTAGAGATACTAGAAAGGAATAAAAACTAAAGATCTAAGCAGAACCAAAATTATAACGACACACCGATGAATCGTTGTCCAAATTAACGAGGAAAAACAAATCTGAGTTCCTGGAAGAAGAAAAAAAAATGTAACAACTGGCTGGCCTCTGTTCTTTTGTAGACTTAGCTCTTATATTATCAGGATAGCCATTCTGTTTAAGCGTTTCGGTTATCTCTTCCTATAAAACAAGAAACTGCCGTTATATCAATGGGTAGGAAATAATTACAAACAACTTTTATTAGAGATATATTTTCGTATCCAACTGACATTTCATTCATACACTACTACAAGCAAATTGCAAATCCAACTTAGGCTATCTAATTTTACATGGAAAATTGAATACCGATTTCGAGTGAAAGTCTTTTTCACCTGATTTAAGCGAACCAAATTCTTTATAAAGGAAAGAAGAAAATACGCCATGGACATTAATATCGCAAAATCCAAGGGCGAACTTTTTCCACGCCAATATCTGAACATGCCCTCTCCAAATATCGACGCAGACAATTCCAATTTTCCACCTCGGCGTCGCATCCATCGAGATTTGAAGCGCCTCCAGTGCTGCCACCGCACTTTCTCAGGCTGGAATTCTCCCAAGAATCGACCGTGAGAGGATGGGGGGAGGGCGCGCGCGGAATTATTCCTCCCCTGTCGCGGTGCGGGGGATGCAAATCGCCCAGACACGGAATTGTCACTCCGTCTTCAGTCAATGGAGCGCTGTTCATCTTTGGGCAAATATTTGCCGAGGAAATCTTTCGAGTGACATTTTATACGGTATACGAGAAAAGGGGGAGATTTGAAAGAGATATTCTGGGGAGAAGATTTAGGGAGAAGTGAATTCACTCTCTTCGTCTCAATTATATCTTAACAAAATACTTTTTATGGCAACATGGATTAAGCGGTAAATCCAGTTAAATATCAACAATAGCAGACTATTTGAAGCTACAGCAAAAGTCTCCTAACCTCATTCAGAAACTTATAAATCTGCCAAAAGAAAAAGTATTACGCATTGCCATTTAAAATGAATATTCTGTTTGCTATCATAAGAAACCATCAGATTTTTTTTCTCAGAAAGATATGTTGGTACACAAAGAAACATTATTAATATAGCTAGTTTACACGAAAATACTAATAAGGGATGAAGATAGTTATGAATTGCAGATTCAAGGGAATGCGGTATAGAATAAGCATTAGTTATTAATTTGAAAAAAGAAATTAGGCAACTGATGATCATGGCCCAAAATGAAGTACATACTGCTGTGTACTGATTGTAATAAATGAACTTGCAAAATGAAATTAACAAGGAAAAAGAAAATTAAATTAGCTAGCTCAACGGATAAATTTTTTTAAAAGGCGTAAAAGAACTATTAACTCAAAGTAACTCCGAATTAAAACTTGAATCTAACCACGAAAAGTGAATTGTAAGTGAATGAAATCAGACTTTCTTAATTACCCAAAAAAATTGAAAAGGTTTAATATAAAATAAAAGAACAGAATTTTTAACCCAACGACATTAATTAACAATCAAAATTTATTATAATACAAAAGGGGTCAAATTACAAATGCTCCTACAGGAAAAAACCGTGAACTGAAGGTTCTGGTCTAAAATAAAACTGCAGTTTATTGCCAATTTCTGTTTTCTAAAATCAATTACACGCCAAAGGAAATTCGCGTGCTGCTAGACGTCTTTATGTTTCACAGTTGGTTCATCAAAAACCATTATGTTGAGAGGGAATTGTTTATTTGTCATTTCAATATTTGTCAATAGTTGTCAGAGTATTCATTCAGTATATTGCTAGTTTCTGTTTTCTAAAATGAATTATACGAATGCTGAGATGTGTGATATGCATTTCGTTTATGGTCTTGCCAATGGAAATTCGCGTGCTGCTAGACGTCTTTATGAAGAACGATACCCAAACCGTATCATCCCCGTATCATTCAATATTTGCTCGTCTTCACCAACGTCTTAGTGAAACGGGAAATTTCAAAAAACGGACGACTGGTAACGGGCACCCATCTACAGTGAGAACTCCACAAGTTGAAAAAATGGTACTAAATGAAATTGAGGAACTTCCTACTATAAGCACCAGAAAAAATTGCGTTTGCTTTAAACATTAGTCAGGCCATAGTTTGGAGAATATTGAAAGATCAACTGTTGTATCCATGTCACATTCAACGGGTGCAGGCACTTTTTCCGACAGATTTTCCGCAAAGAGTGGCCTTTGTCAATGGATGCAACACAAAATCGCACAAAATCCTGACTATTTGGCTCAAATATTCTTCACCGACGAGGCTACTTCCTCGAAAAACGCGATTACTAATTTTCATAATAATTCCATATGGGCCGAAGAAAATCCGCACGAACTAGTGAATGCCCGTCATCAACATCAATTCTCTGTCAATGTGTGGGCCGGAATTGTTGGAGATCACTTGATAGGTCCACATTTTTTACCGATGCGGTTAAATGGCGAGGTACACCGCAATTTTCTTGAAGAGGAGCTACTCCCACTGCTGGAAGAAATTCCGTTGCAATTAAAATTACAAATGTATCTTAATGCATGACGGTGCTCCAGCGCATTTTAGTTTAGTTGCTCGCGAGTTTTTGAACAATACGTATCTAGATCGGTGGATAGGACGGGGAGGTCCACAACCGTGGCCTCCTCGGTCTCCAGACTTAAATTCTTTGGACTTTTTTCTCTGGGGTCACCTTAAATTATTAGTTTATACGACTCCCATTGAAAATGTCGATGAACTGAGAAATCGTATTATCGCAGGTTTTCAAACAATTCTGGTATTTTAGAACGGACTCGCCAGTCAATACAACGGAGGATAGGAGCTTGTATTGCAGTTGGGGGCCGTCATTTTCAACAGTTAGTATAAGTTAATTTTGTTTTACTAATTATTTTGTTAATTTATAATAAAAACATTAATTATGTTAACTTACTATTAAACATTGTACAACTTTAGAACTAAGCGATTTGACATATGTTCTATATGAACTTTTATGATCACAATAACCCAGGAATCAGCGCTTAAAGTTTGTCGTATATATTGAGAATCACCCTGTATTAACGGCACTAATAGAAGATACATTCGTTTGAAGTAATAAACGACGAACTGATTAATGTGGGTTTTCGCCAACAAGATTTTCTACGTGGTTAACAATATTTTGCTGAAGACGTGGTCTACCAGAACTTTTGCCTTTTGAAACGGAATCAATATATTTTAAAATCGAACACAAATGTTTTTATAATAGTATAATAATCTTTGTAAATACGCCTCTGTGAACCACCAGTGCTCGAAGAATTGGGTAGATTTAGATTTCTTTACTGAAGTTCGAGTGCTAGTGAATAAGTCAAGTCGCTATATCTATAGACATACTAATAATAGTAGTATTCAATGCGCGAATGTTTAAAATTACGCTCGGACATTTTAAACACAAAATAAAACTAAAATACATACCACTGCGTAGGCTTTCACGGCCGGTGTAACTATAATTAACAGCTTCTTGCGGGTTTCGCCGTGTGTCAAAACTTTCGCTCGACGTTTCGCTGTTCATACTGACAGTTTCTTCAGGATAACTGAACTGATTCTCCATGGTCCGACATTCTTCTTATATACGCCCCTGGTGCATCCAACCGTGTAGTTTCCGCTCCATTGACCGTGACGGTTCGTAGTAGGCTCTTCCACGTGTTGCTAAGTTGGTATCCTCTTCTCTGTTAACGGTTTTTATTCTTCTCTATTTCTACGGCTTTCCTGATGAGTCTTCTCGTAGTCCTGGTCGGTGGTTATTACTCTTTTACATTCTTTGAAATCCATTTTGTGTCCGGTGTCGTGCATGTGTTCTGCCACGCTGATTGCTCGGTCCTTCTTAATCTTGCGTCTCTCTCGTGTTCTTTTATTCTTATAGTCGATGGCTCTTCCTGTTTGTCCGAACGTAGCACTGTCCGCATTGCATGTTATTTTGTAGATACCTTCTGTGCGCCCCTTGGGTATCTTATCCTTGCGGTCGGTAGATATTGCTGGATCGACGTTGCAGTTCCGAAGCGTACTTGTACGTTACGTTTCTTCAAAATTCGGCCTACTTTTTCGGTGAATCCTGCTATATAAGGTAAATACGCCATCACTCTTCGTGGTTCTGTCTTCAGTGTCGTCTTCTTCTTAGTGGCTCTCCTTATATGTCGATGTCAGTGTAACCATTCTTCTTTAGTGCTTTCTCCAAATGTATCTTTTCACTGGTAAGATGTTGTTCGTCACTGATTGTTTCGGCTCTGGATAGAATGTTTGCTATTAATGTCTTCTTCTGCATCGCGATGATGGTGAGATCTTGCATGCCAGATATCTATCGGTGTGCGTCTTCTTTCTAAATACTGCGTGCTGTAGCATTGCCTCTCACCATCATCCGATGCAGAAGAAGACATTAATACAAACATTGCTATCCAGAGCCGAAACCATCAGTTCAGAAACGAACAACATCTTACCAGTGAAAAGATACATTTGGAGAAAGCACTAAAGAAGAATGGTTACACTGACATCGACAGAAGAGAGAGCCACTAAGAAGAAGATGACACTTGGAGACAATTACAGAACACGGAAGAGCGATGGCGTGTTTACCTTATATAAGCAGGAGTCACCCGAAAAAGTAGGCCGAATTTTGAAGAAACGTAACGTACAAGTACGCTTCGGACTGCAACGCTATCCAGCAGTATCTACCGACCGCAAAGGATAAGATACCCAAGGGGCGCACAGAAGATATCTACAAGATAATATGCCAATGCGGACAGTGCTGCGTCGGACAAACAGGAAGAGCCATCGACATAAGAATAAAAGAACATGAGAGGCGACGCAAGATTAAGAAGGACCGAGGCAATCACGCGGTGGCAGAACACATGCACGACACCGGACACAAAATGGATTTCAAGAATGTAAAAGCAATAACTAACACCAAGAACTCACGGGAAAAGACTCATCAGGAAACCACTAGAAATAGAGAAGAATAAAACCATTAACAGAGAAGAAGGGTACCACCTTGCAACACGTGGAAGAGCCTACTACGAACGGTCACGGTACAATGGAGCGGAAACTACACGGTTGGATGCACCAGGGACGTATATAAGAAGAATGTCGACCATGGAGAATCAGTTCAGTTATCCTGAAGATGCTGTCAGTAATGAACAGCGAAACGTGCGGCGAAAGTTTTGACAACACAGCAAAACCGCAAGAAGCTGTTAGTTATAAAATACATACCAACACCACTCCAAATTCCATCCAATTAAATACACAGAACATACCTGCAACAGAAACATTTCAAAATTAATATAATTGACAATTCCGACGTGTTTATAGACACTAAACTAATTCTATTTGTCAAATTACGCGGACCAAAGAGCAAGCTAACCCGACCCACGGCTAAATAACTTTCGCGCGATTCCGCCCGCCCAAAACCCCGAAATTTAAATCAATATTTAGACTAACTATATATGTATATATTTAGGCGTCGCATTTTGCGCAAACATGTCCGAAAACAAATCAGGGGCGATCCCCCAATTATTTATTATTAAATACGAACGAATATATTTCGCTATTAGCATCGAAAGCGTCGCAGAGGATCTGTGGAACATCCACGCAATGAAATTTTACATCCGAAACGTGCCTGGTTTGCGACGACAGAGGCACGCAACCCTCATTAGGAGGGGGGAGGGGTGGATAATGCGAATGAATATTTTGTGTGTAGGCGCGATGGGGTGGCGAAGTTATTTTGGTAGATTGTAGTTAAATAATTCGATTAAATTTTGGATTTTCCAGTAGTTAGATAATGCGATAATTTGGTCAAATAAACAGGAAATTGTGTTTATTTATTTATATAGTGGAGAGTCAATTATATATTAGTCAATTAATTTAAAATATATTTTACAAAATTTCCACATTTAAAGAGTTTAATTAAAAAATAAATATTCCTACTTACAAATGCACAGAAAAAAATGTAAATTTTCAAACAATTATAAAGTTTCGTACAACAAGTTGTTGAACATATAAGCACGAACACAACTTGTATTAAAATTACCCACAAATTATTGATACGAAAGTTTCGCTTTTTGACAACAATGGCCATTTTGTTTATACAATTATGTGACAGAACCCCCTACAGGTGTTTTGAACATCGTTTAAAGTTTTTTAAGGGCATGTAGTACATCGAAAATAAGGTTAAATCATAATAAACATATGTCCACAAACTTACGATTACGAGTAACAGCGATTTTATCGCATTGCAGAATAAATTTGCTTAGGCGGTTTTTTAAGATTTATTGCATTTTAAATAAAGCTTTAACTAAAGATGTTCAACAATGACGTCCATTTGACACAGA